>SRQH01000438.1:0-24284 GCA_018360345.1 Claviceps sp. LM84 group G4 | reverse complement strand
ATTTTTGACATTTTAAATGGCCAGACTGCGAAAAAGTGAAATAAATAGGTGTGGTGATTCATTATGGGTCCAATGTGGTGTTGGGCGTTATTTTTCCGGAGGCACTGTAGGCGCACGGCCGCATGGTCATTGATATGTGCACAACTTCGATCAGGATATTTGAAGAGTATTGTTATTTCTACCACCCGATAGTTCTATTCATACCATCCACCACCTAATCCTAACCTCAACACCTAATCCTATCCATCCCAATTCCATTAGCTAACACCTAATCCTAACCACTAACCACTAGCCCTAACCCCTGAAATACTTCCTCACCATGTGATATCACGACTAATTTCTGAGTAGGTGGTATGAATAGAATTATCGGGTGGTAGAAATAACAATGCTCTAATTGAAGAGCGTCGGCGAAGAAGCAGAGATCGGAAACCTCATAGTGTCGCGTAACAAGATGATCAGGTTGAGTAATGAGCGGGCCCCGAATCCGATGACTCGCGAGGTCGGCAATGTGTGACAAAGGACAACTTTCCGTTACTTTCGAAGCTTGGAAATGGCACAGCAGTCCCAAAGAATTGAAATGGCTTCGTCTTTTTAAGGGTGTCGAATGTCTAGAGGTTTCGCTGTCTAGACCTTTTACCTGAGGCCTGGGGAGCCTGCGCTCTTACAATGTCTTATGTATTCACGAATCATAGATCAGGTTGGTGATCACTGATGCCAATGATCGATCTGCCCCGCACTCAACTGGAAATGTATGTGAAATGAGTGACCTCCAGTCTTTGCAATTTAAAGTATCCGACTGTATAGACTAATTGAATACTAGAATTGGTGAGCAATGCAATGAGCGTCAGTTACGCTGACATTGTGATACGGGAGACTAACAAGCTCTTAGCTTACCCATTGCCTCAAGAATGAACTACTTCACAACAGGCTCCCCCGTCACGGCCTCTTTCATCACAGTAAACTTTCTCGTTGGGACCTGGCATAAGAGCGTGGCTTCAGTGCTATCACCTTCATAGACATCCATACGAAGCGAGAACGTTCCCGTTGTCGCAAACGATAATTCTTCCCAAGAAAACAGACAGATCTCCTTGTCCTCCGATTTTCTTTTCTCGAAAAGACCAGTGACTATAAAAGTGCCGTTCAGCGCATCGGTGGGCGGCGGCGTGCCGTCATCCAGATGCACATTTGCAATCGCGAATAGGGTGCCCTTGTATATTTTTGTTGGGAAAAGCTCAGCCTTGATGGGAGGATGGATAGGTGTCATCACTTGGACTCGATGAGGGGCAGCCCCAGTTTGCGCTCGATAGGGGTCTTGAACAAAGACTTCGGTTTTCGTCATTATAGAGGTCGCGATGCTGCTTTCTAGGCAGCCGTTCGAGTATGTGGGGGGGTTTCCAGATACAGAAGTGGACGTTTGCGAGTTCTGAGTGCCAAGAAGACGGCGAAGATGTAATGAAGAGGAGGGGAGGGTTTTGTAGAACTTATTAGAAGCGGTGGGAAAAGGAAATATAGCACATGCCGAGATGACAGCCTCGTGCTGCGAATTGTTCACCGATATGCAGGTCTTTGTCTCGTCGCGTGTTGGGCTCTATTTTTATTGAGGTAGCACAAAGCCAATATGTGACGAATCAATTATCAGACCTGGCTACATGACACAGGCCAAGCAAACTTGGAAGCAAACAACGTAAAGTGCTCGACGAGTCATCTCGTTGAGAATGTACCTCGATGTTCGACAGAGGCGGGCAATTTGCCACGGCAATGTCGATTGTCGCAGAACGTATTCGAAGAAAGTGATGGCTCACAAACTATGCAATCTCTATGCATAATCTCAATAACCATCACTTAACTTCTTGGGCGCGAAGCTCGTCATAGCAAGCAAAGCCAATGGTATCACTTGTCAATCTCCATACACGGGGCCCAAAGAAAGGGAGCGACTCGTGAGCATGAGTCATCGCCAAGGCGACAGTGTCATTGTCAAGCCTCATAATTCTGATGGTGCCTTGTCAACTTTGATGGCAGTAAAGCGGAAAGTTGGCCAATGAAGCGTACGTAACTTGCGGCAACACAGAGAAAAATGACGGTGTGAGTGGGGGGAGGGTACATGAAACCTGCAGCACCTAGGTAGGTACATACCTAGTCAGTCTGAGTGAATGACAGCAGATGGGTTGCGCTCACCTACATACAGACTGCATCGTGCATTGCATCGGGGATATCGAGTTGCGGGTTGACGAAGCAGAGAACGAGATCAGGAGACCTTACTTACCTGTCCCCGCGCTCTCCCTTCCAATTACATCGACAAGCGCAGGCGGAGCCAGGTGCTGTATTATTTATAAGTACCTAGGTACCTACCTACCTATGTGCCTACTACCTACTTAAGCAAAGCTGCTTTCATTGATTGGTGCTACATACTAGGTATGTATGTACAGCCAAGCTGCATGAGGATTAGGCCACAAAAGGGCATTGCCAGACGGCACTATGTAGGTATGTACCTACAATACATCGGTTGATGTCATCACGCATTGCCGGCATTCAGTGAGCACTACGAGTTCGCATGCTAAAGAGGGGCGTTCGTCCGATCGGATATATCCTGGTCCTTGTCAAGCAGACTTCATGTCAGGAACAGCTGCAACGCAAATACATCATCTCATCTTTACTGTCTAGCATGTACTCAAAAGCAGCCAGAACGGCCGCCACAAGCCACGATTGTGAGCGAGCCAAAATCGAAGCAGCGAAATATTTGCAGCGGGTACGGCCCCCTTGTTATCGGGGTACAGTGTTGACCTATACTCTACGCACGGAGGAACTTAATGCATGACCCAGTGTCGGATATCGCTCCGACTCCGTGGTTCAATGCAATGAGACACCAGCTCCGGCGGCGTGGGAGAATGCGTGGCATGGGAGACAGAAAAGAAAAACAAAAAGAAAAAAATGCGTACCGATGGAAGATTCGACAAGACAAGCGGCGGGGAAAAAGAAGGGGCTGAGCCTTATCGATTACCTCTGTCACGAGAGAAACAAGGGAGCAACCAGTGAACGGCAAAAGAAGGAGAAGAAAAGAAACCACCTCCAGCTACAACACCAGACGGCCGCGAGTCGCGACATACTAGACACGAAGCAACGAGATTAACCAGGTGGCACTTCGCTCTACATACATACATACATACATACATACGGAGGAAGCCAGGCTTGTCATGATACGGCCATGGCCATAGCCAGTCGATGGCTTCGAGGCCTTGCTACAATACTGCCTTCGGAAGCTACCGCCTCCACCAGCTCCAAAGACGCTATCGTCATCGCCATCGCCAACGCCAAGCCTGTAAGGACACGGATGACGTATGGTCCGACCGGATCTCAAGGCGTCTCCTCAGCCTTCCGAGTTGCTCAAAGTGCAGGCGATTCATGTAATCATCATCAAACCAGCGCTCATGGGCCGTCCACATCTTTTTCTTGTGCCTCGGTCTGCCAAGTCTGTGCCGTGAAACGGTCAGGCCCCACTCACTGCCACCACCTTTGCGTGATCTTTCGCCCTATTCCATCGTCAGCTCCATCATCAGCTCCATCATCAGCTCCATCATCAGCTCCATCATCAGCTCCTTCGTTGACTCCACCGTCAGCTAGCTCTCCCCCATCCCGGCATCGACCTACGAACCGGGCATCCGTTCACTGTGTTTTGCCCTCGATCTGTCCAGAAACATCAAAGGCTTTTCTCGACACATTGTCTCGACCCAGACTGCGAGCCGTCCCGCCGTCGCTACTCCTCGGTCGCTTTCCTCACTCTCGATTCTTTGGACACATTGCCTCACTCGCAGCGGCGTCAACTTCTTTTGCAGCACCTGGCGCCATGCCTAAGAACTTTGAGGATGTCCTCAAGGACAAATATCCTGCCAAGGCTCATGCCAAGCGGGTTGTCGACCAGATTCGCAAATCCAAGCCAGATGCAAATGGTGTCATCTACCTTGAGGCTTGCGCAACTACAATGCAGGAAGACAATGATTCCCCCGTGCCCTTCAGACAGCGACGATACTTTTACTATCTCACCGGCTGTGATGTCGCTGACTGCTCCCTCGCATACGATATCCAGTCCGGAAAGTCGATTCTCTTTATCCCACCCGTCGATCCGGATGATGTCATCTGGTCTGGCCTTCCGCTCAGTATCGACGATGCTCTACAACAATACGATGTGGATGAAGTCAAGTTCACGACCGAAGTCAATGTCACTCTCACACATTTGGCCAAGAACAGCCCCAAGTCAACGGTGTTCGCTATTGCCAATCAAGTTTCCGACCACGTGACCTTTCTACAATTCGCCGACAAGGATTTCGAAACAGTCAAGACCGCCATAGAAGTCTCCCGAGTCGTCAAGGACAAATACGAGGTTGCCATGATTCAGAAAGCAAACCATATTGCTAGTCAGGCCCACAAAGCTGTCATCGAGCGCTCCAAGTCTGCCAAAACCGAGCAGGAGCTTTACGCTACCTTCCTAGAACGATGCGTCTCGAAAGCTGCTCCTGAGATGCCCTATCACCCCATCGTGGCCGCTGGCCGAGCAGCTGCTACGCTACACTACGTAGACAACAATGCACCTTTGAGTGGAAAATTGAACGTGCTAATTGATGCTGGATGTGAATGGAACAACTACGCTTCAGATATTGTGAGTGTCACATGCGAATGGTGGAGTTGCGCATGTTTTGCCTCGTCGTTTTATCACTAACCGAGTATGAAGACTAGAACTTTCCCCTTGACCGGAGAATTTACCAAGGAGTCGAGAGATATATATGCAATCGTGTACAGGATGCAAAAGGAATGCACCGAGCGTCTCAAGGGTGGCATACTTTGGGATGATGTACACCTCCACGCGCACAGAATCGCCGTGGAGGGCTTATTGTCTCTTGGCATACTGAAGGGCGATGTTCAAGAAATTCTTGATGCCCGAACAAGCGCCGCATTCTTCCCTCACGGACTCGGACATCACTTGGGACTGGATACTCATGACACAGGCGGCAACCCTAATCCAAACGACAAGGACAAGCTTTTCCGATATCTGAGACTTCGTGGTCATGTTCCTGCTGGCGCAGTGGTGACCGTTGAGCCAGGTGTGAGTAGTTGCCTGGTTTTCGTATTACTGGGAGTGGTAGCTGACTATTTGCGTTACTCCATATCCAGATCTACTTTTGCGACTTTATAATCAAGCCGTATCTCAAAGACCCCGCCCACAGCAAGTACATTGACTCTGAAGTCCTTGACCGATACTGGGACGTTGGTGGTGTTAGGTGGGACTCCTTCCAATCGCGCCACAACATGGGACGAAACTAATCAAGCTCTTGCAGACTCGAAGACAACATTTTTGTCACAGAAGATGGCTACGAGAACTTGACACCTGCAATGAAGGAGATGGCCGACGTGGAGGCGGCAGCTATGAGAAGTTGAAGTAAATACAGGGTGTCTTATCATTTTGTTACCAATGACCATGGAGAATGTATTACAATACCACAATAGTACCAAAATTTAGAGGCAAGAGGTGGAGACAAATTGCCAGTTGAAACCAGGCGACGTGCACTTGGTGTCGGTTCAACTGGGCCAACGGTTGAGCTTCAGCCACATAGCCTGGTTGATACTGGTCATGACACCCGGAGTGCAAGTTTGATCCGATTGTTAATATCGACATGACCGATCACTTTCGATGTGTTGGTGGTACCTTTGTAGCTGAGGCTCTGAGCGACCTCTTAGTGAATACCATCGGCACTCCAAATCATAAATGTGCTTGTTCCCCAGTCGGTTGTTACAAGTACGGAGTAGTGAGGATGGCGCAATACCTATGCTCCGGTCTATTTTCATGTGGGACATTGGCAGGCCATCATCTCTCATCATCACATTCGTTATGGATAACCACTATTTACTTACACGTGATTGGATGTACGGAGCAGCTGATTGTGCATGTCCGGCGCGGTCCGAAACAAGTCCAGGGGCACAGTTTCAGATGTATTTGCGGTGATTGGGTGATATCATGGCTTTATCAGTCGAGGCTGACGGAGTGAGACGGAGGTAAGTACGATGCGGGTTCTGGTGTCGTGAAATGTCAGAAATGATGATATCGCCACGAATAAATAGTTGCTGACACAGTCAATTCGTCGACGCGGAAAAGCAAAGTCGAATTCATACTCGACATATACGAAGTACACACCTCCTAGGTGCGGAGGAGTCTGTACGAATAGAAACATGCGGAGATTCGGCATGAGACGCAAGATAGTGGAGAATGGACCCCTCGCCGTTTATTATAAGAAAAAGAAAGGAAGATAGGATAAAGCAAAAGAAGAAAAACCACAAGTTCCCCAAACCGGGAGAGACGAAAAAGAAAAGAAACAGAACCGAAATAGAAACGAAACGCCCGCATTGAGACAGGGTGTGGTACATACATCCAAATTCCCACGATGGTACATTTCCAGCCAAAACACCGTCCATTGCGCCTGCGGACAACGCAGAAGCCGTCCCATCGAACGCCTCTCCGGCCTTTTCTATCCGTACCATTATTTCCACAATGCTCCCAAGCCAAACCTGTCATTAAACCAGCTACTCCTCTTCCGTTCCCTGCGCCTCGCCCTTGAGCTCCTTCGCTGGCCCACATTCAAGCACCCGCCCCTTCTCCAACCGCAAACACCACGTCGCATCCTCAACAGCTTCAAGCCGATGCGCAATCGTAATCACCGTACTCTTTGCCAATTCCTTCCTCAGAATACGCTGCACTGTAGCCGCAGTGCCCCGATCAATCGACGCAGTCGCTTCATCCAGAATAACCAATCCGCTTCTGCGCAAGACAGCGCGACCAATCCCGACGAGTTGCCGTTGTCCTTGGCTGAGATTCTTGCCCCCCGCGTCAATGGTAGAATGGAGGGTCCATTCTGGGCCCAGGACGCGATGAATGGCGTTTTGGCAGTCTGCGTCGGAGAATCTGCCCTCTGGGTCAATGTTATCACGCAGAGTCCCGGGGAATAACGTAGGATCTTGCTGGATGAATGTGACGCGGTTTCGGAGCGCGGTGCGGTTTACGCGGGAGAGGTCCATGGCGCCGATTTTGATTGTGCCGTCTGAGACGGTCTGTGTGGCGAGGAGGGCGTTGGCGATGGTGGATTTTCCGGAACCGGTTCGTCCGAGGACTGCGCAGGTAGATCCGCCGGGGATTTCGAATGTTACGTTGTTTAGAACGGTGGGTAGGTCTGAGTCGTACTTGAAGGATAGGGACTCGAACTTTATGCTGTCGGATGGTCGTGGCCAGTCCGCGGGGGGGTCTTGGTCGCCGGTCGGCTCTTCCGGTATGTTGTTGAGCATGTTGACACGTTCGAGGGAGACGGCATCGAGTTGGAGCTGGGCGAACTTCTCGCAGAGTTTCTGGACGGCGGCGATGGCGATGGCGGTCTGCGCGAGGACGAAGCCGACGGCGCTGGCGGGTGTGCCTCGCCAGATCATGAAGAGGACCAGGCCAGTTCGCGTAGCGGCGGAGGACATGCCGAGACGGAAGTCTAGCCATGAAGCCATGCTCCAGAAGAAATGGTCTTGCTTTTGGAAATCATCCACGGCATCCAGATGGCGGTCTTGGAAACGGCTCTCTGCGCGGAGGGCACGAATGGTCACCAGGCCGTCCTGCATGACGCCGATATTCGCAATGATGGGAGTCAGGTATCTCATCTCTAGACGTCGCAAGCTTCGCGAGATGGGGACGTAGATTTTGAAAAAGTACCCAAAGATAAGCGCCACCGAGCCAAGAATGATGAGCAGTATTGGCTGATGTGTGGCAATGGCGATAAGACTGAGAACCAGAGCAATCAAGTTGAAGACAAAACCTTCGAGAGGGGTGAGAATGCCGCCGTCAACCATTCCCATGTCCGAAATGAGCCGATTTTTAAGCTGCCCAGTTGGCGTAGTATCGTGGTATCGAAAAGTAGCTTTGCTGACACGATCGATGGCGACTCGGAAAAGCACCTGCGCTGCATCAATGGAGATTTTGGCGAGAAGTAATTGGGCGACTGCAAAAGCCGCGACGTATCCCCCAGAAAGACCAGCGAGGATAGAAAGCCAGACTCGAGGGTGTTGTTCCGGATCTGGCAACCCCCAATACATCGGCTGGTTGCCTGCGCGGTCTTCTGCAGTGGCATTGCCCCAGGCCTCGAGTAACTGAGCGCGGGAGATGCTGCAATACCTGGACAGGCCGTAGAAGAATCCAAGAAAGGCCCACGTTGTCAATCCGCCAGCCTTGACATAGCTGAAATAGACGGACAGTGAAACACTGCCTGTTTCCGACGGCTCTTCTGGTGCCTCTCGGAGATTGTATGCTTCATTATCCGCATCCTGTCCCTCTGCAGATGGCTCACCTTGCTCTTCAGTCGCATGCTGTGGTGTGGCATGATACGGATGTTCAAGTTCGTTCACGATCTCGTCCTCTGTGAGCACCCTCGCGGATCCCTCATCCATGTCAATGACTTGATCCGCTACACGAAGTACCAAATCATCTCTGTGAGTCACCATCACAATCGTCCGACCCTCTGCCAGCGGGCCTTGAAGAAATCGGCTGACGATTTTGCTGGCAGTGTCATGATCCAGAGGAGCCAAGGGGTCATCTAGCAAGAGAACACGACAAGGGCTATAGACTGCCCTGGCGAGCGCGACTCTTGCCTTTTGACCACCAGAGAGCCCAATACCTCCCTCCTCCAACTTGGTTTGATCACCATCAGGGAATGCTGCAAGATCGGGGCCCAGAGCACATGCATGTAGAACTTGCCGATATCTTGTGGGATCGAATGGATGGTGGAAGACGATGTTTTCGCGGATTGATTTACTTTGGAGCCACGGGAGTTGTTGCGCGTAGCCGACGGGCTCATCTGGTCGAACGAGTTCACCGCCGTGCATCTCCATCTCGTTCAGAGCTGCAAGCAGGAGACTAGATTTTCCGGAGCCAACTTTGCCGCGAACAACAGTGAGACCCGTGCTGAACTTGAGATTCAACAGGGAAAGGACCAGGTGATTTGTGGATGGCCATGCAAAGGAAGCGCCGCGGAATTCAATGTCTTTTGCATTTGTGGTGCTAGTCGATTTTTCGTCGCGGTCAGGCTCGCCCATGTATCGATTAACTCGCTCCACGGGAATAATGGCTTTCCAATACGCTGAGATGAGATCGAATGTCTGCTTGACACTTGCTTCCAATTGACTGAAGAGTTCCAGTGAGGGCCAAATGACGTCGTTGGGGAGACCTCGGTGAAGGACAAGAGTGAAAAGCCAGATGCTGGCGAATGGGTAGGCAGCGCCGCCGGCGATGTTGGTGGTTGAGATGACGGCTGACACCCGGGCAATCTGCCATCTCTTGAGCATTTCCATCGCCCTGAACTTCATGATTCTAGCACTCCAAGACGATGTCCAGCCGTTGAGCTTGAGGGGCCGGCTGGCTTCGACGAAATGGGCGACGGCTTGCGCTCGCTTGTCCGAGTGAGATGTTCTAGACCTTTCGAGCTGAACGAGCTTGCGCACGAGCAATGAGTTGGTCGCCATGAAAAGAGCCATGAGACCGAAGCCAACACACGAGGGCCAACCCATGATGTCAATGAGATAGTAAATCGTGATAATGACTTTGATCGGCTGTGCAACCAGCGTAGGGAAATCCCAGAATCGCTGAGAGATTTCATAGGTATCGCCTCGAACAAGATTGACGACTTTGGCGTTTGATGCAGGGGCCTGTTGTGGGTTTGGGTTCCTTGCCTTCCTCTTTGGCCAGCAACAGATCCCATACCAAGGTCGTCTGGTCGTCGAAGGCTGCGTAAGGGGGTCGTTGACGTAGTCTTCTTCAGGTCCCTTCTCTGTCGCATCTGATCCTGGAACCGCTCGTGTGAGAAGTTTGCCGAACAAGGCAATGAAAGTCTCGCCGCGAGATCGCTCATACGCTTTGCGAGAATACCAAGTTGATGTCGTCTTGGAGATTTGACGAGCAAAGTCCAGACCCAACATGACAATGCACCAAAAGTTGGCCTCGGCAGGACTGCCACTGTCGAGAGCATTGTATAGACGGGCTGTCAAACGAACGTTTGTCACCTCAGCAACGGCATCGACGACTGCGAACACGGTGGCGATGAACAAATCCAGACCATTGGCTTGAATTAAGCAAGGCAGTAACTTTCCACGAAGTTCACGAAACGCCAAGTAGAGCCGGGTGTGCTGAAAGTCAAGCGGTAGTTGCCATACGTCTTCCACGGTGACCTCCTTGCGTTGACCTAGTTTTGCTAGGGAGTAGACCCACGTGACGGTCCAGAATTTGAACAGAGTAAGATTGTCTTCCGGGCTCCGGACGTGATGTGAAGGGGGAAGCTTCGAGTTGCCAATATCGTCGGTGCCCCAAGCGGGGTCTCGAAGCGGCATGTTTCCGATGGCAATGACCGCAACCAAGGCCAGTGCGACTCTGGAAATCCGAAAGGGGTCGAGTAAATAGGTTTGATGGCTGAGAAACTGTCCAGAGTATGTTCCCATACCGGCCGAGAACATGAGCAAGTATTGTAACAGCAAGATCCGTGGTGTGCTAGTGGGTCTGTCAAAGGCGGTAATCAGGACTGCTGATAGCCACGGGACGATTTGGAAGATGGCTCGGAGTTCTCGCGGATCCAAGAAGATGGGCACAACTGACAGAACCAGCCCAGCTAATGAGATGGCAATCAGAGCTGAGGTCCAATGAGTCCAAGATTTGCGCGAGTTCTCGCCTGTTTCGTTATCTTCATGTGCAAATGGTTTGAGCCATTGCGGCAGTACAGCTCGGGCTTTGGTTCGAAACACATAGAGAAGAAACGTGACGACGGAAATACCAGTCAAGGTGTAGAGAATATGGGCGTCTGTGTCAGATAATTGTGCATTCGGCACAATGTGAATGCCAGCAAGGATGATTTGACCTCTATCGTTGACGATGATGGAGTCCTTCAGTCGGCGGACTAAAGTCGAAATAGCAACAGCCATGGCGTAAAGTTCGTGACCTGAAGACTCTCAATTTTTCGATATGGCGAAGATGAGAGAGAAAACTGTGATTGAGAGGAAAGTAGCATGAGAAGAAGGAAAGCCAAGAAGAAACATTGGCTCACCTAAGCTAGGGCACGTCGCCCAGAAATGAAAACTTTGTAAGTGGCGCAGAAAGAATTTTGGCCACCACGAATATGTTGTTTACGCTTAAATAAAGCGTCGTAAAAGACAAGTAATACCCATCTATGTCCGCAACCTGGAATTCTTTCTGCCCTTAGGTTGACGTGGCGTGTGCCATACGACAGCGGGCCGAGCCGGAGTCTCCTCGATGACAGACTAATGAACCAATTGACGCCCGTAAGGTATTGCGCCTCGTGGGCTACTGCCTACTGGTGCTAGATGCAAACTAATGAAGCACTTGATACATAACTCGATAGGAATAGGTACACGATCGATTGCACCCCTCGATTGATGTCGAGAAGGTGGTTCGCTATGCGCCTCTGTCGTCTGGAGCAGAAAGTCGTCGGCTCGTCGCAAAAGTCCTAGCGCGCGTGGGGAACGAACTCTCTTGGGCGGGGCGCGACCGCCGAGTCGCCGACATGGTTGCGAATCTGCATGGTTGACTCTTTTAGTCTTGAGTTTTGAAAGAGGAGCTGCCGCAGCCGAGGCGACCGCTGATCCCTTCGAGAATTGCCCCTCCAGCAGTCTTCACACAAGCAAATGTTGGAGACAGCGGGTGCCGGGCCTGATAGGGCAGTATGAAGACGAGCACACCCAGACGCTTTGGGAAGAATTCCGGAAGAGCAAGCAAGTTCCGTCACAAGACAGTGTCGGCACAGCATGAGGCGAAACAAAGAACAAAGATTGAGAATGCCAATGGGCTACTGGAGAGGGAGCGGAAGCTGATTCTCCCACACCCACAGCGATGCCAAGACCATGATGAGCATCATCAAAGACGTCGAAGCGAGGGTCCAACCCACAGCATACATAACAAGAAAATTCATTGATCGCTACATTATCCAACACGTCCACCAAAGCACTTGGCTACTCGTACAAGTCTGTTACCTGGATGCACCGTGATGTTGATGTTTAGATAACCAGGGCGCCCCCCAAGGTAGCCATGCACAAGGCAGTCACGACAGCCCCCCATCCAACGCTGGTGATCGATCGGCTCTGCAGTGACGATGCTGCGCTAGTGTGTGTTGAGGTCGAGCTTGAGGAAGTCTTGGTGCCAGAGGCGCTTGATGAAGATGTAGACGTGGCGGAGGCAGAGTTTTTGCCCACCAAGGCACTCAGCTTGGTGTTTTCAACAAAGGATGCTTTGACGGTGCCGTTGCTACACTCGGATGGTTTGGTTCCCTTGCCGTCGACAAAGTTTACAGCGACGCACTACCGTGTTCACTCAAGTTAGTCATGTGTTTGTGATACCTAATGTGACGGCCGGAACCGAGGGACATGACTATGCCTCACCTGATACAGCATTCCGTCTGTCGCTGATGAAACCACGCTGATGATCCCCTTCTTGCCACTGTACTTGCTGGGAACAGTGACTTCGGGCTCGCAGAAGTCACCAATACCACTCTGCTGCACAATGGGGAAGAGTTGCTCCCAGTCGGACGCAGCCTTCTCGTCCGTCGTTGCTCGAATGAGCCAGTCACCTTGGGGGTGAGTCAGCTTCATCGCCACGGCATCGCCACCAATATGGAAGTCCGCCAATGTCTTGGAAAAGTCGGGCAGAGAGCCACCGCAAGGACCTTGATCCTCAGTGTCGTCGACAAATTCGGCACCCTTGGGATATTTGAGGAGGAAATGGCCAGACGCCAGGCTGCATAGAGCAGACAGAACCGTGAGCGACTTCATTGTTGCGAAGACGTGGGCGATCGGGCGCGTGGAAAAGCGCGGGGCGGAAGTTTGTCAATTTGTGAGAAAAAGGTTCTACGGTGATCAACTCAAGATAGAAGGAGAGAGTTGTGCCACAATTTATGGAGGTTGCTGTGGCTGGGAGCAGAAGGTAGAAAAACACGCCAGGAAGTCTGTGCTAGCTGTGAAACCCCTTTTCAAGCCTTTGTGCCCACTGCCAAGGCTATGTAATAAGCGGCACCAGTTTCCGAGGGAGTAGGTAAGACTGATTGATGCACGGTGTTACGGAGCATGTAGGTATGTATTACAGAGCGCCGACATCGTCATAGGTAGGTAGGTACACCAAAGCTCGGAATCTACAAAGCTGGTGTTGAGAGGGCCATCCATGATCCGGCCCATGGCCCATGGCCATAACTAGGAGGTACCTAACCCATTCCAGTGGAACTTGGAGGTAGGGGCGCGCGCCTCGACCCAATCAGTGTGCTCGGATCCCTCGGCATGAGAGTGTTTGAGCAAGTTTGTCAGCGAGCTAATAATAAGCGAGTGGGCCGAAACCAGCGCAAGACCTGGTGACATTCTTGGACGGCGGGAACCAGGCATTCGGGCTTCTTGCTATGGATTACGGTCCACGCAGTATTTCTTGCTCATGCATCAACCTCAACCACAGTCCTTTATCACTGCAAATATCAGCCCTTACACTTCTCGCGTTACGGAGAGCTGGACGATCTACATACGCATATCTTGTGGCGGCTGGACCACCCAAGCCAGCTCTGAGCCTCTGAGTCTCCCGATCGCATTGACTACATCTCCAAGCATCGACTGGCTCTCAATCATCTGCGAATCGGTTTCAGACAACGCGACTCGGACATGCGATTCGATAGTTCTTACATACCTCCCTGAGGAATCAATAACAACTGCATTGCGCTCCCGGATATGCATTATTACTCGGGGCAACAAATTGCGAATATTTCTCTACCTTCGACGTTGTATTGACTGCAGTCTGCAATCCAACCTCATCGATCGCAATGGACCACGAGCATATGCATAAGGATGCCGGCTTGGGCATGGATTACAACTATGCCTTTGCGCGAGACTATTGGTATATTCTTGTCGGCGCTGTCGGTGCTCTGACGGTGGTTCATGCGATCAATTTCTGGATCGGAAAACGAAGGTACGTGTGGTAATCCAGCCGAGGACGTGAGTCTCATCTCGCTAATAAAAAATTTCTGCATTTTAGATTGAAAGCATGTGAAGAGACCTCGATCGAACATGCGACCAGACCAAGCGGCCATATTGGCCAAGCATGGGCTACCGCGACGGCCGTCATCCGCGAAATAAGTCATCCTCAACTATATATCCCCAAGTACGGTCTACACTGGGCCACTCCACCTCCAATGGGGAGGATCATCGTCTTGCTTTGTTACTTTGCAATCATTATCTACTTCATGGTCTGGAACGCCGTAAAGGATGACGCATATTACTGGGAACGGATCGGATATAGAAACGCGTGGGTTAGCATCATGCAGCTGCCCTTCACGTTCCTGCTGTCCATGAAGTTCAACGTCATTGGCTTTTTGATCGGAAGCAGCCATGAAAAGCTGAACTGGCTGCACAGATGGGTCGGAAGAACCATGTTCGTCACAGCTACCGTTCACGGCTGGCACTTCTGGACAGAATGGGTGCGGGCCGATTTTGTTGAGTACGAGCTCCAAATCATGCCCTTGGTGAAGTACGGCATAGCTGCTTGGGGGATCTTGCTGTTCAACGTCGTCGTCGGATTCGTTCCCGTCCGAAGAATGGTGTATGAGATATGGCTCATTCAGCATATCATCTCGTCGATCGCCATGCTGGCCCTGCTCAGCTACCACATTCCCGCAAACGCTAAATACATGCTGTGGATGTCGGTGTCCTTCCTCGCATTCGACAGGGCAGCTAGATGGGCTCTGACAGGTTGGCAAAACACACGCTGGAAGGTTGAAAAGTCGACTTGTAGTGGAATGAAGCGATTGGGGCACAGTATATCTCTGCGGGCTGTTGGTGACTCCATAACTGTCTTGACGATAAAGGATGCCCAGTTCAAGTGGCATCCAGGACAGCACATCTACCTCTGGATTCCACGGCTCGGTCTCCTCGAGTCACATCCATACACTATCGCCTGCGCGCATCAAATGACGGGAACATGCTGTTGCAACAGTGTCCAGCTCATCATCCGAGCACACAAGGGCTTCTCGAGGCGAGTCTGGAATCACGCGGTCAAGCATGCGGACAAGACTCTGACGGGATTTGTGGTTGGACCATTTGGCGTCACCACCAATTGGAATGCCTATGAGACCATGATTTTGTTGGGTGCCTCGACAGGCGCCAGCTTCACGATTCCAATACTGGAGCACATCGCCAGCATGACGACAAGAATCTGTGTGCGCCGGATCGAGGTCGCTTTGATTGCGCGAACGTCAGAAGAAATTGAATACTATGTCCAGAGAGCCAAGAAGGCAGCCAGAATGGCTCTAGGGAAAGGCATCGAAGTCACGCTACACATTGCGCTCACAGGTCTTTCCATAGATGGCGATTCCAGAGTTCCGCTTGTCGAAGCGTCGCGCCACATCAAAGACGAATCTGGCGACATTGGGTCGAGACCAACCGCATGTGACTGTTCGTGCGAGAAGAAGGCTTTGGAGCGATTGGAGCGATTGGAGGATTGTCATCGAGCTCGAAGCAGCAATCATGTATCCGACGACGTTCGCGACAGCGCGTCCCCCGTCGATCTGGTACGGGAGTACACGAGCCGGCCGGACATTGAGACGCTGATTCGGGGGCCCATTGAGCAAGCGTGGGGCGAAACCGCTGTGGTCGTCTGCGGAGGCAAGGAGATTGTGGCACGGACTCGAAATTGCGTGAGCCGACTGAGTGACGAGAGGGCGGTGCACAAGGGGACGGGCGCGCAGGGTATATACTTGCATGTGGAGGAGTATGAGTTTTGAATCAAGCGTTCTAGACTGTACATAATGTACACTGGATCGAAAACTATTGAAGGAGTGAATGGACTTGTTGACGGTTCAGCCGTCTCGTATCCGATCGTATGCCCAATAGGATTGTCTCGTTTAACCCATGATGACTCGTGGAGTCGTGAGTCGTGGCCCGTGGGGAACGGGAGATCAACAGTCAACACTGAACAGTGAACATACGTGTTCGTACTGGGGAAACTGGAATCCCCTCTTGTTCCATTCGCAGCCATTGCTTTGATTCTCCGACTCTTCGATTTTGATCTGTCGACCGCCAACTTCCGTGATCCAGAGCTGGCGCAGCACTCTCGATAGACGTAGCTGTCTTCAGAGAAGAAGAGAAAGTCAAGCTATGCACGCATTCTTCACATGAAAAGATTGTGCGATTGCAGGACGTCCCGCCGCTCAGTTCGGCCTTGAGGTATTCCGGCATTCGCATTCACATCGTGGCATGTGTCATGCAAATGTGTAGGTGGCGCAGTCAACCGGGAACCTTTTGCATGCCTGCATGCGAACTCCTACCTATTTATTTATACTCCGTTGTCAACTTTGCAATATATCCTGATCCCCTGGTTATAAGAGCAAGGGGACTCGCAGATACGCGGTAGGTACCTAAGTAGTAAGGTATGTCGGTATTGGGGCGGCATTATACTCTGTACGGAGTACGGAGTATGTATGTAGCTGACGTACAAGAAGGTCATGGCTAATCATGGTGAGGTACTCCGTATAGAATTTTAAATTGCAGCTTTTTGCGCTGTACATAGCAGATCGTGAGCTTAATATGTACATCTGATCTGTCCACCGAGTGCCGTTCATTACGCTCCTGAGTGCCGTGCAAAAGCTTCATTTAATTAGTCTCCCCCCTCCCACTGGCCAATGTCGTCAAAATCGAGCACCAAACGTTAAATAAATATAAGTCTTACAAGTTACATATGTATGTACGGATACATACGGAGTACATACATACGGAGTATGTACATATGTATATACATATTAGAAGTGCAGCAAGGGTCCAGGACTCCAGGTCCACCAGTTCTTCCGGTACATGCCAGATTTCTCGATGCGATGGCTACAGGCTGGCAGTCGTTTCACGGACTTGGCCCGCGGCCGCGATTTGGACGCCCCTTGGCAACCCGTCTCGGCTTGGCTGAAGCCTGACGCCGGACGGACATGGTCCCCATTGCTACTTCTTTTTTTTTTCTTTTTCTTTTGTTGCGCAAAAACAGCGACCAGGATATGCGGCGCCTTGGGTCCGGAGATAATCCGCGTGCGTCTCCAGCTTATTGCATGAGTCGTAAAGCTTCTTTTTACCAGCGTCATTGCACGCAGCACAGTTATTGGGGCCCTCGTCGATATCTGTACGGATACCTAATGCACATTGTAGGTATGTAGCTGGCAGGAAGCGGCTTGCTTCTTAGCCAATTGCTTGACTTCGAGCCGTCGGGTCCGAAAAGCGCCACTGGCCAGTGACCCCAGCCTTCTTTTATGGACGAGAGAAGCCTTGTTGCAGCAACTTACTTTTCCAAGTTCGCTATTATATCCTGCATACGTATAAACGAGCGCATCGATAAGAGTTTGGCGAATATGTATGTATAATGCATATGTAACACCTTGTACGGAGGAAGTATGTACATATGTATATCAGGTATGTGACATACATCGACTCAGGGCTGCGCCAAAAGCGATTAGCGGAAGGCGCGAGACAATGGCCGTTGGAGATCGTAGAGGCATCATCAAGTTAAAACACGTTAGTTCTTTACACGTTTACGCGATGTCGAAAATCGGCTATTGTGCTTCATGCAAATACATACATACATTTGTTTATGGGACGCTTACCAAACTGAAACCCTACGGTCATATTTCAGAAATCTGGTTCTGGAGCATCCTGCTCCAGGGAAAAAAAAAAAAAGGTCGTAAACTGGGCCTTACCTATGCTGATACAGCTCGGTACTCGGTACTGATCAGTAGGCCACACGTAGCAGACGTCAGTGGGAGAAGTGTCTCTCATTCTATCTACAGACCTACGTGCGGCAAATAATTTCATCCATCGAAGACGACTGCGAGCGGCAAAGACGCCGTGAAGGCAATGTGCGGAGACTGTAGCCTGTAGGAGCCTAGAGGAGGTATTCACGCACGCGGCAAGTGGAGGTTCAAACACGGAAAAAAGGGAGCTAAGCCCAACGCGGAGAGTCAGAAGGAGGTCAATTTAGCCGGTAATGGAGGTTCCTCAATCATTAAGACCTTTTGCCATGCAAAGCAGGTTCATCAGGAATCATCATCACCTTGGAGAGGCCACAGCCTTAATCACTCTGCGATATCTATGTACACCTTTGTCCGTCAAACTGAAATGCACATCGATCTTGAACCTTGTCTTACTACGTTACATTGCGAAGAAAACTCCGACGGTCCTACTCCGTGGGTATATATATTCCCCTGCCTTTTCACACGTCGGGTATGTACAAGGTACCTATGTACATGTGGCAATGTGCACGTACCCCAACTTACCCAACTCGTCTCCACCCCGTGAAAAAGGTTCTCGACGCTCGTTCCGTTTCAGCCAGAATGGACGAAACCTGGGAGACGGCAACCAGCGGCGGATCTCATCAGGGCCCAGGGGCGATGACACGCAAATTGGCAATGCAATGCAGTCTACTAGGTAGGTAGTTTTCCGATTGTTGTCCCTCGTTCGTCAATTGATCGACAGCTGCAGGAACCTAACTATGTAGTTACATCATTCCATGCGCATCGTGACCGCGTGTTGTAAGGAGTAGGTAGGCTATCGTTGCTCATCTCATTAGCATGCCGATTTTCCGGTCTCTGCAGACTTCAATCAGATGACAAGATCCTCTACATTTCGGTTAAAACTTAAATCCACATGGTGCTGAAACGAACCTGGTCACTCGCTTGAGACGATGAGTGGAATTCGGGCGTGGCTTAGTCGTGGGCAATGGGCATACATATCTCCTACGTACGGAGTACGGAGTAGGTAGTACGGACTAGTACGGAGCACGGTTGAGGCGGCCGGAACGACCGTCAGGGAAATAGGGCGGCAATGTTGAGTTCTGATAAAAGTCTGGAATGCCCCGTGTATCACTGCGCTGTTGGCTTGGGACGAACGGGATGACGATTTCGCAGGTTTGTACCTGGCCTCATATACTTACTTGACGACCGACTCGAAGAAGAAACGCTTTCATCATGGTGCGACTATCGGGATCCCTGGTGTTGGCCTCGCTGCTGCACCTCGGCGCTGCGGAACTATCTGGACGAACCGGACCAACGACATCAAGAGAGGCGAAGATTGCGACCAAAGTCTGCAACATCTTGGATCACGGAGGCGTTGCTAGTCGAACTGCTGATAATGGCCCGGCAATCGCGGCGGCGTGGGCGGCTTGCCAAGCTGGCGGCGAGGTGTACATTCCCGCGGGTGAATATGGCCTTGACACATGGGTCGTATTGAACAAAGGGCAGCACGTCTCGTTGAACATTGAGGGAACAATTTTCCGCACAGGGTAAGACAAAGACAGACAGGCTTTGTGTTGTGCTACTATTCTTTTATGTGGCTAACGTTGGATGGGAAGAACCACTGAGGGAAACATGTTTCTCATCCGCGATTCCGACGACGTGGAGATCTACAGTTCAACAGGGCTGGGCGCGATACAAGGCTTTGGGTATGAATTCCACAAGGGTATGTTGCAGCTTTCTTGCATTACACGCACACACACAACGATGAGGACAAGACGCAAAGCTGACTTGCTTTTAACGGATAGATGGAAAGTACGGGCCTCGTATCATGCGTTTACATAACTGCACACACTTTTCCGTACACGATTTTGTGCTGGTAGATTGTGAGTCATCTTGTCCTATCCATCGAGGCACTGGCCTGACGAGACGAGGGCGTTTTCTGACTTTGGGTGGCTACAGCACCGGCGTTCCATCTCACGGTTGAAAGCAGCAGCGACGGGGAGGTATACAATCTCGTCATCCATGGAGGTAACGAGGGTGGTCTGGACGGTATTGACGTATGGGGCTCCAACATTTGGATACACGATGTCGAGGTATCGAACAAGGACGAATGCGTGACTGTCAAGGTATGTTGTCCTCAATGAGGCACAGAATGGCAGACGCCCGACATGATTCGAATCAAGGACAAGCACTGACTAGAGTACTAGAGTCCCGCCGATCACATTCTTGTCGAGTCCGTCCACTGCAACTGGTCGGGTGGATGTGCAATGGGATCACTGAGCACAGGCACCAGTACGTTCGGGTCTCCTCCAAAAGCAGCCAAGCTGGCGATACAGAGTTTGGAAGAAACCTACAGGCTAATAACACGAAACAGACATTTCCGACATAGACTACAGAAACATCTACACACACCACTCCAATCAACTCTATATGTTCAAATCCAGAGGCGGCAGCGGCACCGTATCCTCCGTCACACTCGACAACTTCATCGGCCACAACAACGCGTACGGCTTCGACGTCGACACCAACTGGCTGCGTCAATCGGTCGGCGCCGGCGCCGGCGTATCCTACACCAACATCAACGTCACCAACTGGAAGGGTAGCAGCCGCGACGACATGCAACGTGCGGCAGTCCGTGTACTCTGTCCCGCCCATGTCCCCTGCACGAACATTGAAATCCACAACCTGGACATTCGCAACCAAAACGGCTCACCGGCGGTGCACGTGTGCGATCATGCCTTTGGCGCCGGCTCCTGTCTGACGAATGAGCTCATGGAGGCAAACACTGATGAAGGGCCTGTGACGAAGACTTTCCCCCAAACGCGATTGGAAACGGATATGTCCACAGACGCTGCGGCAAACTTTGTGCAACCCATGCTCCCTAATGAGCTGAAGGCGCCATGGGACGTGTCCATGCCGATTCCTATTCCCCAGATGCCTGCTTTGTTCTTCCCGGGCATCCAGCCCAAGTCTGATGTCCTGGCGCGGGCGCACCTGCAGAGCAAAGGAACGTCGGTATAGGGTGCCGAACCTTTCAAAGTAGAAGCCAGAGTAAGCAGGGGTGGAGAGAACCTCGAGTGTATTCGGGGATGGGATGTCGTGATTACTTGTCTAGCATGTTTTGTATTTATATATGGAGTGTGAGGGAATGGAGAAGCCTGATATGATGATGCGAGGGCGGGTACCTTGTGACCGTTGTTTGTAAGCATTCACTTATTTGGGTTTACGGATATAGTTACGAATAGAGGCATCGCGTCACGGTAATGCGGTGTGTTATTCGAATATTGTCCAGCCTGCATCATATTCCCAAGCAAAAGATGTGGGAATGACGGTGTGGGCACCGGGCAGCAATCATAATTGTCCAGATTAGCAAACTGATTGATGTTTTATCCCGCGCCTTGAAGCGTGCTCTTTGGTACAAGATGGTCGTGTCAAATGAAAGCGGAAAGTGCATTTCTTCGGAATTTCCAACGATATACACATAAAACACTGTCATTGCACCTCGTGCACTTTTCATCTTCTGTCTTATAGGTTAAGTGATCACCAAGTGCGGTGCAGCAACTACTTCATGCATGTCAATTCAGAACGCAATAATCGACTGTGGCCCTACAAAGAACTCTAGAGACTGTACCTAATCTCCCTCTGAGTCCTTTGGGTAAGGCCGGCGATGATATAATAGGTGTACAATGTCCTGGATTGTCCTTCGATCTGTCCCCGGCTAACGGGCCTGAACATGTATCCCGAATGACCTCGGAGTGGCCGAAGTCAAGTCCTCTGCTCGGGCCCCCGTACTCCCACTCCTGAATGTCCTAGCGTACGCCGAATGAGTGGCCGTGTCAGATACCTAAGTGGGCAACTCTGAGGGAGCCATCAACTCCTAATAATGTAGGAACCAGCAGCTCCGATGGACGCAGCTTTGCTGAGCTTTGGGGGAGCCAATGGGTGCAATGTCTCCAGGCCGACGACCGTGTGACACCATCAGTTGGCAGTGACCTCAGCTCAAGATGTCTGGACCGGACTACCTGGTAACGAGATCTCGTCCCAAATCATGGGCGATTGACATCTTAAGCCAACAGTCGAGCGAGGTAGCTAGATGGTATGTAAAAAAAAATGCTCGATCGCGTACCCTACGCCTCGCTCCGGACTTGGTTTTGACTTGGAGTGATAGAGATAGAGTCTTGGTGTTGGGCTAACAGGCTGGATATATCGAACAATCGGTGCGCGCATTACTACGGAGTATGCACCTCCAATTCGTTGTAAAATTCGCACAAAGGTTACTGTTGGCTATCTAGGAACAGGAGAAGAGGAAGAGGGGGAAAGAAGCGCGTGGTCACCACGCACGGAGTCTGTCTTCAGGCTGCGGGGCAGCTGAAGCCAAGCAGCGCACAGACGAGCGATTTCGACACTTTAGAGTACGGTTACCCTGCCCTTTTTAGGGCTCTGTCAGTTTCGATTTATGTATGTACAGAGTACATACCTACATACTCTACAAATTATATCGCGCTGTGCCTAGATACGCAACTGTCGATACCTTCCATCATAGACCAATGCGCACTGCGAAACGAGTGATCTATCGTGTACTTCTCATCCCATCTGGACGGTCTTAAGACTCACTTCGTGTCACGCGTTCCGATTCCTCGTCAGGCTTTTTACACTGTCTTCGGAGTACGAATTAAGCTGTGCCTTGAAGTTCGCCTCCGGTGTAAATGGGACCGGAAGCTCGGCGTGCGAAACGTGGCCTCAAGAGATAAAGAACAATAGCCTGAGCTAGGTAGGTTTGTAGGTACATACATAGGATGATCCGGAGGTCCGGTACATAATACATTCACAGGCCCTCAATGTAAAAACGGCAAACCACCGCATCGTAGCCATTTTAGACCACCTCATACAATGAGTTCACATGGATATATTGTGGTCGTTTGGGGATGCGAGGTATTTATAATCAAATAGTTAGTACAGACATCTAACAAAAAAAGTTGACGAACGTATGTGCACGGATCTGTAATGCCGCAACGCGACGGAGAATAAGGAGATTTTGCGGTTTTTGTGTGGGACCTTACCGAACTCGGCAACTTCCGAATATGTAGGTAGTTATTCGCAAGCGGGACAATCCCGACGATCCCGCCGCCAACACTACCTACCTAGCGAGTCGAGAGTTTTACCCAGAATGTGTATGTACATACATATAAAGCAGGAGCTGGCGCTCGCAAGTTCCAACCTCCAACAGCTTCGACCTCGGTTCTCTCTTCTCTCACACAATACACCTCCCATCCAACCACCTTCCCTTCCACTCAACACATCACCAAGTGTCCAATATGCAGCTTCTCTCCGCTATATTGGTGGTCGCTACTGCTTCGGTCGCTTCCGCTGCCGTCGCTTCGCCCAATTTGGACGATCGTGGTCTCAACGGCCCCTATTGCGATAGGGGATCCGCTGATGGTGGCGTATGTGAGGCCTCTGGTCTTCACGGGTACTGCGTACGTCATTAGAAGAGCCTTTGACATGCCTTATATTACAGAACACTGTAATGCATGCATATGGTCCATGGAAGAGTGCTGACACGCCTGCTCACACAGTGCACGAGGAGGCCTATCCCAGGCTACGTTTACTTGCGAGACGTTACCGATCCGGGAACAGTTATCGGGTGTGGGAGCAACGGCGGCAGAATCTACTGTGGCCCTTGAGAGTTGGACACCTAGAGGCTAGTAGGTTCTATTTCTCCCCCTCTCGCTCTCTCTGCGACCTCGAGACCTGGCTAGTGGCGACCTGGCGACCTGGCGACCTGGCGACCTGGCGACCTGGCGACCTGACGACTTGAAGACCCGGAGATCTTTGGGATTCTTGACTTGTGAGCACTGAGCTTGCGTCAGCTCCTTTGGCGCCGGTTAGCCACACAAAACTTGGCCGAGGCTACTTTTTTCTCAACATATTACATGGAGTAGCAGGAAGTAGAAGAAGATTGAGTCTTGACAAAGGTCATTCATGGCATGTAACGATACTTTTTCTGTTCACGATGAGAAATGTCGTTCAATCTCTCGCCAATGGCCCCATGGTGTGTCGTTTAAGGAAGAACCTATCTATGATGTGCTACACGTCCAACACTTGTGACTAAATGCGATGATGTAGAATGTAGATGTGTAGGATCTCAGAGAGATGAATCATGAACTTGATGTCTGGCCATATTCGCTCATGTGACTTCAAGTCAGACCCGCCACGAGTAGATAACCTGTTGCACAAAAGAATGGGCGCAGCCGTCTGGTCACTGTTTTGTGCTTCTATGTGCCCCTGTATACCCTGCGATATAACCTGAGTAACTGAGTTACCTGACGGTTGACCTTTCTTGTGCTGTGCAATGTGCCCCCGTCACCCGTGTCACACGGTCCTGCACATATCGCGGCCGAACGCACACTCCTCGGCCTGGAGACATTGCACCCCGAGATGGCGTGCGCCACTCGAGGCGGCTAGCTTCTCCAGAGTTGT
>SRQH01000437.1:0-24310 GCA_018360345.1 Claviceps sp. LM84 group G4 | reverse complement strand
TTTGGCGCCCCGCAGGTCAGAACTGCACCTTGAACTTGTATTCACGATAACTCGGATTCTAACCAATGGATTGTACTCATTTTAGGCTCAAAAGCGATCGAGTTCGATTACGTACAAGCTAGAGTAAAAAAAACTCGACATAGCCTTATGTTTTGGGGTGGAATTCGCTACGGCAATCAGGGTCCTCTCGTTGTCCTTCCGGGGGACCCCGACTCAAAGAAAGGCGGCGTCACAAGCGCGGTTTACCGTGATCACCTTGAGGAATACCTCCCAACCATGCTAGATAGTGACAATATCTTCATGCATGACAATGCGCCCATTCACACTGCAAAAATCGTGAAAGATTGCCTCGAGGAGCTAGGGGTGACTCCTCTGGACTGGCCTCCATACAGCCCCGACCTGAATCCCATTGAGAACCTATGGGCATGCTTGAAACAGCGAATCTTTAAACGGGATCCGAATATGGCCCATATGAAGAAGTCCCAGTCCGCATTAGAGCACCTCGAAAAAATTGCGACAAATGTTTGGGATGAACTCGAAGAGGAGCTTGTAAATGACCTTGTCGACAGCGTGCCTGACCGTCTTCAGGCTGTGATAGATTCCAAGGGATGGTACACGAAGTATTGAGGCAGTCAATTGATTAAGCCTTCATGATTCTATAGACTCTGCTCAATTACACATTTTTGACATTTTAAATGGCCAGACTGCGAAAAAGTGAAATAAATAGGTGTGGTGATTCATTATGGGTCCAATGTGGTGTTGGGCGTTATTTTTCCGGAGGCACTGTATATTAAAGTCTGTAAGCCATAACGGTGCTACCAGACACCAGTTCCACCCACTTTCAGTCATCAAAGCCTACCAGGAGGTTGTACGTACATAATGATACATATGTACATATGTGATCACTGATGAGCTTTGCCATTGTCAAGGTACACATGTATGTATGTACCATTGTTGATCTGATAAGATGGAGGGTGAAAGGATCACGACCACGGTGGACCACCCCACCTGCCACCCATCCCGGCTCGACGTACATAGCAGGGCACATGGTTTCTCGGACTCGCCATGAGGCCACGCCATGTGGGAAATCTCTGGACGTTTCTTGAAATTCGATACAGTACAAACTGGGTGGACTCCAATGAACGGTCGAATTACGTTGTGCAACGCCCAAAGCCACGCGGCGAGATAGGAAAAAAAAAAACCTGAAGATCGAGCTCTACGGAGTATGTACTGTATCTGTGTACATATGTATGTATTGCCATGTTGGCGCTAGGCGGCAGAATTGAAAATTTTAACATCAGGCATCCGTCGACCCGGCTTCACACGCAAGTGGAGCTGAGGGAATTATCTGATGATCAGATAAAAAAACGGATCTGATAAGATTTGGGACCCTCTCTCGCCTACGAATAGGAGCAGTCAAGCCGCTTTTGGCTTTGCCAATCACCCGCCTGGCCGCGATGTTCTCGTGTGACGCAGATAAAACTTTTGTCTGCAGCTTCCATGCGTTGCGCAATCGGAGATTTGTGAAATGAATCCGGGTACACAGTCCGATCACCGATCGTTTGCACCGTGGACGGTGGGGAACCTTCTTCTGCAAAAAGTCATCATCACGAATGGCTAGGTAGAAAGTCTAGAGCTTTCGCGACTTCATCAGGACATGCCGTAGCATGTCGATGATCTTGCACAAAGCCAGGTTGAAGGCACTAGGTACAATGTATGTAGTAACCATTCTATCGTCTGGATACGATCGAACCTAAGTTATCCGTACTTCACTAGAGTACATAACTACATAGCAAGAGTTCCGACAATGTACAGATCCGAAGGTCGTGTCTCTTGTGCCATGAGCTACTGAAAATCCACTACAACGAGTTACTTCCAGCATAACGAATGGCGAGTGGCCTCAGAGATAGATGGCATGCGGGTATCCGAGGTTCGACTGTGACGGGCTGCAGGATTTTCTCTCTCGCTTTCTAGGTCGGTAAGCTAGCACAAGTTCCGTTCGAGTGCAGTCTGACGTTGGATTACGGAGTAATAAGTATTGTACTCCGTAGATGCTACAGTTTGCTACGTACAGTTCTGGATAAGTGTCGGTGCCCACTGCCGAAACCAAGAACCGTAACCGTAACGGGCGGGCTCCGAAAGCGTCATTGCAGCAAAAGCATGATGGACTGATGAGACTGATTGACGCAGTAAGCAAAAATAAACGTGGTTTCAAGAAGGATTGCGGCTTCGTGCGTTAAAAAAGCGCCGGTGCCTGCCCAAGGAGCCACTTGCACTCCCTTCCCAGCTATCCACCAATCATATGAGCTGCCAAGAGTTCAGGGCGGCTTCTTGACTGCACCAACTTCGTGAATCGTAACAGGAACAGAGAGGTATGTAGCCGCTGCTTCTCCTCTTATCCACCAACTTTTGCAACTTCTTTGTCTCGGCTCTCTACACACCTGCACCAGTAGTCCAGTACCACTGCATACCTAGGTACATTATCACTTCAGGTGGATCGTCCCGACTCCCAGAGTCCCAACTCCAAGACCCAAGCAGCCTGCGGTCGTCTTAGCTGCATGGAGCCATGCTGATTAATTGCTCTCTTCTTAGAGGTCGCAACTATGTGTCCCGTCCACCGCAACTTTTTCGTCGACGGATAACCAATTATCCATTGGCTGAACCAGCCAGTCTAGTAGAATCGGCTATCGCTTCCACGCGTTGGTTTGTTTTACATTGCTGTGCGTAACAGTACAGCGTCGTTTGCTTCATGGCTCGACGCTACATTGGCCGGCTCTTTGGAAACCCGCCCGGTGACTGGTGTTACCCGTGTGCAATGGCCCTGAGTGAGAGCCGTATTTGCTTTGCAGACCAAGACTGAGGATTCTTTTTAACGACTTGGGACATAATTATCGAACATAATTATCGAACATAATTATCGTGGCATATCCTGATTTCCTGTACACGTCATTTTGAGAAACAACCGATATTGAACATTGATTCACAATACTCCAACGTGCTTTTTCACGGATGAAAACTTCTTTACGCCCTTTTCTACAGATCAACGGTCATACAATGGATCGTGAAAGTTTGTCTATTTGCAACGTCAACCCTCGGCAAGTAGCTGGACCAGACTTGCTGCATCACCTCGTTGCCTCTTCCGCCGACACCACAGCGATAAGGTACGTCGTTGGAGATAAGCGCACATTTTATTCGTATCGATATATCGACGATGCATCAGATAGGCTTGCGCGTCTCATTGGCGCTTTATATGCTGGAACGAATCAAGATACAGATGTTATTGTCCCGATTTTGATGCCGCAGTGTCCTCATCTCTACGTCTCTCTTCTCGCTGTACTGAAGTTTGGCGGTGCATTCTGCCCCTTGAACCTCGACGCTCCCGCGGATCGGCTCAAATTTGTTCTGAAAGACGTTTCGGCCAAGATCGTGCTTGTTACACAGCAGTTTGCCAATAAAATACCTTCAGATTGCGCCGTTCAGATCGTCATTGTCGACGATGATAACCCTGAAATGGAGGTCACCTGCCATCAAGGCCCAATTGCAACACCGAACTCCCTGGCCTATGTCATGTACACCTCAGGATCGACGGGTACGCCGAAAGGCGTTGGTATCTCTCACAAAGCCGCAACTCAAGCCCTCCTCGCCCATGACAAACATATTCCAGAGTTTACGAAATTTCTTCAGTTTGCAGCCCCGACTTTCGACGTCTTTGTTTTCGAAACGTTCTTCCCTCTATTCCGTGGAGCCACACTGATTGTTGCGAAAAGGGAGGAAATGTTGGACGACCTTCCGGCTATCATGCGGCTGATGGATGTTGACGCTTGTGAACTCACACCAACCGTCGCAGGAAGCCTTTTGAAAACGCGACAAAGCGTTCCAAACCTGAAGCTTTTGCTGACTATTGGTGAAATGCTGAAAGTGCCTGTTATACGCGAATTTGGTGGCAGCGACGATGGCAAGAGTATCCTGTGGGCCATGTATGGACCGACAGAAGCCACAATACATTGGTGAGAACCACGGAAATTCCGATTCAACTTTGACTCAGGCCACTAACCCCGTTATGTTGCGCAGTACTTTACAAGCAAGTTTGCCATCGACGTCGTCTCCAGGCAACATAGGTTTACCACTTGACACGGTTTCAAGCTTCATCATTGAACCGGTGACCTCTTCCAGCAACAGTCAAGACTTTGTCGTTCTACCTAGAGGAAAAGCCGGGGAACTTGCTGTAGGAGGCTATCAACTTGCAAGGGGATACATCAATCGCCCCCAAGAGACATCTTCTTCTTTCATTGACACCCCTTATGGAAGGGTATATCGCACTGGAGACAGGGCAATCATGAATCAAGACGGCACTCTAGAATGCCTAGGTCGTTTGTCTGATGGACAAGTTAAGCTTCGTGGCCAGCGCATCGAATTGGGGGAAATTGAGCACGCTGCTCTGCGCACACCAGGATGTCACGGTGCCAATGCTGCCGTGATCGGGTCGAACTTGATTCTCTTCTGTGCCGTGGACTCCGAGACCCATGAAGCAGACGTCAAAGATAGCTGCAACTCTTGGCTACCGCGGTACATGGCCCCCAATGAGATCGTCTTGATGGATGAACTTCCCCGGCTTGCCAGTGGAAAGGTCGACTCAAAAGCGCTTAAAGAGGAGTTCATTCAGACCCGGGCGAATGCAGAGTTGGATTCAATTGTGTATCAAGAGACAGCAGACCCAAAGGCCGCCAGAATTGTGCAGATCGTTTACGATATTTTGAAAACAGGAGTGAGTGAGCGATCGGTTCTGACTGCTGCTGGCATGGATTCTCTCTCGGCTATTCAACTAGCAGCCACCCTTCGAGATAATGGTCTTGAGATATCAGTTGCAAAACTATTGAAATGCCGATTGCTGCAAGATATAATCACGGGCGTTCAGGAGATTTCCAGGATTGACTGCGCGTCAGAAGGCGCCAACGGCGTCCAGCGGCGATGTGAAACAGTCACAGTACCTACACCAGAGGAACTCGGCAACATCGATCTTCAACGTTCGATACAATATACTACGTTCTGTACCCCGCTACAGTCAGCCATGTTGGCGGAGACAGCACGGAACCCAGCGCTGTACTGCAACGAAATCTTACTGCGCGCTATGCGTGATGTTTCGGTACAGGCTCTGATTGAAGCGTTCAATAAAGTCATTCAATCGAATGAAGCACTCAGGACTGGATTTGTGTACCGTCAAGGGCAGCATGTTTCTGTCGTGTTCTCCACTCCCAGCGATGGCCAAGTTGCTGTTCTAACCCAGTCCAAACCCGGTTTTCAGTTGGACACAGCGGACGACTTTCTGCATCCTTTCCTAGTCCAATTGATACCCAATGTTGCAAAGAGACAAGTGGATATCCTTATACAAGCGCACCATGCAATTTACGATGGGTGGTCAATGGACATGCTTCTTTCTGATGTTTCCCAGCTTCTGAATCGGCAATTGCCGCCTCGACGCCATCAATTCAAACAAGTTGCCCGCTATTTAAGTCGTGACGCGAACACGACTAAAGATGAGGCACGGGCGTTTTGGAGCGAGACGTTGCTTGGATGGAATAAACCACCCTTTCCAAAGCTTCTCAGCCGGCCTAAGGCCGACAAGATCAAGACTCATTGCACATCTCTGGACATGTGTCCATTGTCTGTGCGAAAATTGTCGCAGTCTTGTGAAATAAGCTCTCAAGTTCTATTTCAAGCTGCGCTGACACTGGCGTGGCAAGGCATCACGGGTCAACCGGATGTTTTGGTTGGCTCGGTGCTTTCAGGTCGCACTATTCCTGTCAGCGGCATAGAGGGCATCATTGGTCCCTGCATTGTTTCCATGCCTCTGAGAGTAGATTTGGAATCAATGAGATCGAACATTGATCTATTGAAGAGTATACACGCGAAAAACCGCTCAATGATGGAACATTGTGATCTACCGCTTCACGAGATTGGCGTATTAGCAGGACTCAGACCCGGCGAATCTATTTATGATGTCTTGTTCGTGTACCAACAGTCAATGTATCCTTTAAAAGGCAAGTTCGAAGTACTGCAGCATATCGAGCACATAGACAGGCTTGAGACAAACTTGTTGGTTGAGGTCGAGCCTAGTACCACCGGATTTTCCTTGCAGATCACATATCATTCTTCCTTCGTCAGCAAGAAATTCGTGGATCAAATGTCTCAGCAAATCCGATCTCTGAGCCACAAAATCCTCAATGAACCAAGTGCTGCTCTCGGATCCACGGCAGGCCTCGGAGATTGTGGAATGTCAATATATAGCACCAAGACCGACCCTGACAAGGAGCCAGATGACGTTGCTTCTCTGTTTGACGAAGCAGCAAGGCGAAACCCTCATGCAGAAGCACTGCGTATCGTATCATCTGTGGAAGGCGATCTTTTCCAAGTCACAACCATGACTTACGCATCACTGTCTCGAGCGGCGAACAAGACGGCTCATTTTGTACAGGGCAATGGAGCAGAAGTTGGTGAGATTGTTGCCATTATCATGAACAAGTCCAAAGCTCTATATACTGCGATTTTGGGAGTCATCAAGGCAGGATGTGCGTACTTACCGATATTACCTGTTACTCCGGTCTCTCGCGTGAGAGAGATTTTGCGGCAGTCCCAAGTCAGATATTGTCTTGTCGACGATGCGGTAAATAACTTTCAGGACTTACAAGACATGGTCATCATCCTCAACGCCAACGATGCGATCTCATCCGAACTACCAGAGGATGCACCTATTGTCCCTCCAGATGCTGACAGGCTTTCTTACGTCATATTCACTTCGGGAACTACGGGAGTTCCCAAAGGCGTTGCCGTGACGCAGCGCAATCTAGCGAGCAACATTACGCACCTTACCACAATTTATCCAAAAGTATCTATGCGCCCTCGGTTACTACAAGCCTGCTCCCACGCTTTTGACGTCTCTGCATTTGAGATATTCTACGCATGGTATGCTGGGATGAGTCTTTGCGCTGCAGACAACGATACTCTATTCAGAGATATAGAACACGCAATCAGAGCCTTCGAAATCACGCATCTGAGCTTGACCCCAACTGTGGCAGCCTTGATAGACCCCAAGAATGTACCTGGTGTCGAGTTTCTCGTCACGGCGGGTGAACCAGTGACGTCGTCAGTTGTTCAGAAATGGGGTTCGCTCTTGTTCCAAGGCTACGGTCCATCTGAGACGACGAATATATGCAGTGTCAAGAGGATGTCGCACGGAGAATTTACTGAGCATCTGGGTTGGGTATTTCCGGCTACATCCGTTGTAGTGTTGAGTCCTAACACCTTGGACGTTGTGCCCTTCGGTTGGCTGGGCGAATTTTGCTTTGGGGGCAGTCAAGTCGCTCGTGGTTACCTTAACGACGACGAGTTGACGTCCCGAAAGTTCATCGAACACCCCTCATTCGGCAGAATATATCGCTCAGGCGATGTCGGACGAATGCTTCCCGACGGCTCACTAATGATCATCGGCCGACTAGATAACCAGCTCAAAGTCCGTGGTCAGCGTGTTGAGGCAAGCGAGATTGACGGCATTCTGACCAGTACAACACAGGTAGATGCCGCTGTGACTATTTTAACCCAAAGCATCTGGAACCAATCCGAACAGCTAACCACGTTCTACACGCCCGTTAGGTCGGCTGAACTCGATCAAGTCACGCAAGCGACCCTTGATACACATCAGGTGTTGATGGGAGAATTAAAGGCGCGATTACCATCATACATGGTTCCCACATATCTTATACCAATTGCGCAAATTCCGAGGACATCAAGTGGAAAAGTGGACAGGCCTGCCCTGAGACAGTACTTCTCTGGGCTTCAGAAAGAATATCTCGAGACAGTGTCTCAAGGGTCACTAAAGCCCGAGGAGAACGGTGAATGGACAGAACTGGAGAATCTCGTCGCGGAAGCCATATCCGAATCGTATAGCATCTTGCGAAGCGATATAGGAAGATGGACTCCTTTTCCTGCTCTCGGTATCGATTCCATCTCTGCCATTGGTCTCTCCAAGTTAGTGAGCGCCCGGCTTGGTTGTCAGGTTTCCATATCTGCCATTCTTCGAAACTCTTCTGTGGCCCTATTAGCGCGTGCTCTGGACAACATGAGTGCTTCGACAGCCAGCGACACAACACACAAGATGCAAAATTTGACGTCGAACCTACGCGTCGATATCGAAGACACAATCGAGAAAAATGGCTTGGAGTCAGAGTCCATTTGGCCTTGTGTCCCGCTGCAAGAGGCAATGCTAATGCAGAGCCAAAGGAGTTATTACAATCGCACCCTTTTACGACTACACATTTCACCAGAGAAAATTCTTTCTTACTGGAATGAGGCTTCGAGAAGGCATGGCATCCTGAGAACTTGCTTTGTCACAACAAGAAACTTGTCCCATCCGATAGCGCAAGTCGTTCTACGAGAATGGTCTTTACCATGGAAAACTTTCGAAGTCACTATACCATCGCTGGAAGATGCATCAAAAGCACACCTCGAAACTCTTCCAGAGCCTTTGGACTCATTCAAACCACCCTATTCATTGGCTATAATCAGGTACAAGGGATCGAATTTTCTTTCCTTCATTTGCCATCATGCTCTATATGATGGTTTAGCAATGGAGAACCTCTGGAGGGAAATAGAATCAATGGCGCATGGACGCGACTTACCCGCGCCTATTTCATACGCACCGTTCTTACAAGAAGTTCTAAATCTACCAGTCGATGTTCAGTCTTTCTGGGTAGATCAGTTCCGTGGATTCGAGGGCTCACCAAGCTTTGCTCGATCGACTCGCCTCTGCCTCAATCAATGCATGCACTCCGTTTCCATCGGTATAAGCTTAGAAGATATCCAAAAGAAGTCAAGGTCATTCGGCGTATCATTGTTGTCAGTATGTCAAGCGTCTTGGGCAGCTGTTCTGTCGTCTGTTCTTGAACGGTCCGACATTGTCTTTGGGAATGTTGTCAGTGGTCGAACCATCGCGATGGAGGGTGTCGATAGACTGATCGCTCCATGCTTCAATACCATCCCCTTGCGCATGGACATGTCGTGGAGCGCGCAGAACATGGATCTTATGAAAGCCTTTCAACATCTCAACTCCAGGCTGCTACCTTACCAGTTTTCACCCCTCAAACTGATTCAAAAGGTTGCTGGAACACGGCATCGAAGTCTCTTTGATACACTCTTTCTTCTACAACAGCCACTCCGGGACATGGACGCAAGTGTCTGGACACTTGAAGAAGATGCCGGGGACATGGACGTTCCGCTAGTCTGCGAAGTGATACCGTGCCCAAATCTGAATTCCGTTCTGATGAACTTGCATTATGACATGGGCCTGATTACAGACGACCTTGCTTCTGCCATCTCTGACTTGTTCAATCAGACGTTGCAGAGGATGATTCTGAACCCTTACGACGCGGTAGCAACGCGACCTTCGCTGTCGACGTCTTATTCCGAAGTATTGAGTACCCTGTTCGTGAAGGAAGAGAAGAAGGACGAATCTGTTTCACTAAACAGTTCAGGTGCAGACTGGACAGAGCTGGAGAAGTTGATTCGCGAGGCTTTCTCTAGCATCTCGGGCGTCTCTGAATATGCGATTCATCGGCCGACTACAATATTTCAATTGGGACTCGATAGTATAAATGCGGTTCAGATCGCATCAGTGCTGCGAGCACAGAATTTACCTGTCTCATCCTCAGACGTTGTTCAATGCGCTAGCTGTGAGGCGTTGGCAGCTCGAATTGTTCAAAATGAAAGTCTCCCTCAAAGTGACGACGTTCTAAGTTTCGATTTCGCGCGCTATCATCAGCAAGCAATTGCACACATGCCCAAAATCATGCTGTCGACTTCAGACATTGAAGCCATACTTCCATGTACTAGTTTGCAGGACGCCATGATTTCAGGCTTCTTGAACTCTGCAGAGGGCTATTACCTGAATTTTCTGACGTTCAAGGTCCGACAAGGTGTAGACTTGAGCGGTCTTGAATACGCTTGGATTCGGCTCCAGCAATGCCATCCGATGCTGCGAACAGGATTTGTGTCGACTCAACAATCAGAAAGCTCATTCAGCATGGTCAGATGGAAGAGCAATTCATGCAGATGTCCTGTCACCAAATTTCAGGAACAAAGCTCCAATAAATTTGACATTTCTACTTGGAGAGAGGAGTCGAAGCTCGCTATGAGGGAAGATTCGGGCCAACTTCTTTGGAGGGTGGCGCTGGTAGAGACTGATGGTACAGCGATGATGAACGTTGCCATTCATCATGCGTTGTATGACGCCAAGACTCTGGGCGATTTATTTCGCGGATTACATCGAATTTTGAAAGGCGATGTTGTCGACTTCCCTCCAATCGAGCCTGCATTGGCGCAGTTACTACTACGAACACGGAGTAAAGATCTCGACACACAGAAGTTCTGGGAAATCGAGGCCGACAAGACTGTTGTGAACAGGTTTCCCGTCATGAACCCACTACGTGAAGAGAACTGGAAAATAGTGACTTGCCAACACAACTTGTCAATGTCCATGGTCGAGATACATGCGATTACCATGAAGATGGGCGTATCAATACAGGCTGTGCTTCAAGCAACATGGGCCCGAATTTTGGCTTCATACTTGGGGGAAAGCTCTGTTGTCTTTGGCGTTGTGTTCGCGGGACGAAACACGGATGAGACTGCCGAGGCTCCGTTTCCGTGTCTAACTACAGTGCCAGTTATAGCAGAAATAAGGTCGTCGAACAAGGAACTACTGAACACTATGATGGAGTATAATTCCAGGTTATACAAACATCAGTTCGTGTCGTTGGCGAGCATTCAAAAATGGCTCGGTCATGCTGGCAGCCCAGTTTTCGACACCGTCCTAGTCTATCAGAACACAGAGTCTTGTCTCCCCGATGCGGAGTGGAACCTCATCGCAGATAATCCGTCCGTGGAATACACTGTCTCTCTGGAAGTCGAACCGAGTGCCGACGGCGAGATGTGCATTCGATTAACGACTCGCAGTGATGTCCTTCCACCCGAGCAAGCGGAGCTCATTCTTCGTCAATTTAACGCCACCTTGGTGCATCTCGTCAGCACACCAAACGGAACAGAAGACGAATTGCATAAGTCTAAGCCGGAGTTGTTTTCCATCATCCCGGCACGTAACTCCTCGTTACAAGCCCCAGTGCAGCTTGTGCATGAGTTTGTGGAACAGAAAGCAAATTCGCAGCCACATCTCCCAGCTTTGGAGTTTGTTGAATCCTTCACTAGCGACCTTGGTCACACACGGACTTGGACGTACGAGCAATTGGATAAGATTGGGAATCAAGTCGCGCATCTATTGGCAGGGACAATATCCGCCGGAGATATTGTGGCTATTCATTTTCCCAAATGCCCAGAAGCGTACTTTTCTCTGCTTGGGATACTCAAAGCAGGCTGTTCGTTTATTGCTCTCGATCCAAGCGCCCCCAGCGTGAGGAAGCGGTTTATTCTTGAAGACTCGAGGGCAACATGCCTTTTGGTCGATGGATCTTTCGACGCGGAATTCGAGCTCGACATCACAGTTTTGACAATCAGCGAGAAAACATTGGCTTCGTACCCCATCAGCCGCATAGTTCATGCCAAACCACTTTCGCCGCAAAGCACTTGTTACTGCTTGTATACATCAGGGACGACCGGGACTCCCAAGGGTTGCGAGATTACACACGAGAACACGGTCCAGGCACTCATGGCATTTCAGGACTTGTTTCAAGGACACTGGCAACAAGACTCTCGCTGGCTACAATTCGCTGGATTTCACTTCGATGTTTCAGTGCTCGAACAATATTGGAGCTGGTCCGTGGGCATCACCGTGGTTGCAGCTCCAAAAGACTTGATCCTCGACGACCTCGTTGGCTCCATCAACAAGCTCGCAATCACTCACATAGACTTGACACCGAGTTTGGCGCGACTGACGCATCCGGATGACATTCCAAGCCTTTGCAAAGGGGTGTTCATCACTGGTGGTGAACAGCTCCATCAGGAAATTCTGGATGCCTGGGGACCGAAAGGTGTGATTTACAATGCCTATGGACCTACAGAAGCAACCATTGGCGTCACAATGTACCAGCGCGTTCCTGTTAACGGGCGTCCTAGCAACATCGGGAAGCAGTTTCCAAACGTGGGATCTTTTGTATTTCACAGTGGCACGGAAGTTCCTGTTATGCGAGGCGGTGTGGGCGAGCTATGCGTGTCAGGAAAACTTGTTGGAAAGGGATATTTGCACCGCCCCGAGCTCACACGCGAGAAGTTCCCAATTCTGTCTCACTTTTCTGGAGAAAGGATCTATCGCACAGGGGACCTGGTGAGGATACTTTCCGACGGGTGCTTTGACTTTCTCGGCCGAGCGGATGATCAGGTGAAACTTCGTGGACAACGTCTAGAGACAGGCGAGATCAATCACACAATCTGCAGCACGACTCCGGAAATCCAAGCGGCGGCTACCATTGTTCTGAATCACAATGGGAAGGACGTTCTTGTTGCTTTCCTCGCAGAAGTCAGCGATCATCTCGAGACGAGCCTTCGCATCGCGGATGGGGGGATCAATCTGGCGAGCAAGGCCCGAGCTTCGTGCATTGAAAATCTGCCTGGCTATATGATCCCGACATACTTCATCGTGTTGACTTATATGCCTTTATCGTCCAACAATAAAGTCGATGCCAAACGACTGAAATCTTTGTTCATGGAGTTGGATCCTCAAGTTTTGATGGCACACACCGGTCGAAGTAGTTCGGCGCTGAACCAACCTGTCGATGGCCGCATCCTGAGCCGTGTTATTGAAGTGCTGGGGGCATTTGCAAATGTTTCCAACGAACAGATCTCGGAAACAACCAGTGTTTTCGATCTCGGAGTCGATTCGGTTTCTGTCCTTCAATTATCGGCGGTTTTGAGAGAGAAAGGTATCATCGGAGCAACTCCAGCTTCCATAATCCGCAATCCAATAATCTCTGATCTTGTACGGACAACAACCGATGAGAAACAAAAGCCAAACTCAAAAGGTGGCGATGCGAGAGCAATTCATCAAAGATTGCAGGCATGGAAGCATAAGTACCAGGGGGTCATCTGTCGAGACTTGAATATTGAGACAGACGATATTGACTATATTGCTCCTTGCTCATCTCTCCAAGAAGGCATGATATCCGCAGCTCTGTCGGAAGAGGCTTCGCGTCCATACTTTAATTGGTTCGATGTTCAACTGTCCAGCGATACATCAATGACCGCGGTGCGCCAAGCTTGGGAGAAGACAATTCAATGCCTTCCGATATTGCGAACAGTGTTCGTGAAGACCACTGATGGATATTTCCAAGTGGTAATGAGTCAAGCTAAACACTGTTGGCGAGAATTGTCTGCCACTAAAGACTACGACATCAAGCCGTTACTCGACAACGAATATTCCCTTTGGGTGGCTGAGAATGCGTCAAACGTTCACATTCTATCACCGCTTCAGTTCTTTCATGTGACAGGCCCTGAACGACAGCAGCTCAGGCTTTTTGTTTTCCACGGACTTTACGATGGGAGTAGTATCCAGCTCATGCAGGACTTTGCAGCTCGAATCTTTCAAAATGAAGCTCCTGTCTTTGGTCCAAGCTTTGTTGACGCACTCTGCCGTGGTCCATTGCAGAAGTTTGAGTTTTGTCGGCCTTTTTGGGAAGAGCACTTGCGCAATTGGAGACCCAGTCCCTTACTGAGAACGGCTTCCTCTGAGGGAGACATCGGGCAGGTTGTCTCACTGTCTAGGGATATCCCAGTCGGCCCGTTGGAAGATTTGAGAAAAGAAGGAAACGTTACACTTCAAGCCATTATTCTTTCAATCTGGACGGTAGTTTTGCAGAGCTACACAGCCCAGCCATTGACATTAGGTGTTGTCGTTTCTGGCAGAGCGATTGACCTACCACACATCAAAAACACCATCGGTCCTCTGTTTAACACGATACCTTTCTTCAGTCAGAGCTTAAACGATATGACATGGAAGATTTTGGTTCAGCGTTGTCATGCATTCAATGCTGATACGCTCGCATTTCAACATGTCCCGCTCAAGGACATTCAGAAATGGTGCTCCAAAGGCCGTTCTTTATTGGACAGCTTATTCGCTTTCCAACAGGAAGAGGCAGCACCAGCAAATATATCAAGCCCTTGGGCCTTCGTTGAGGGGAGATCGAGCAATGTTGATTATTCACTTGCATTCGAAGCGACTCGAAGTCTGGATGGAACCTTGCATCTACATCTGGTTGCTCGCGACGGGATGGCCAACCGAGACAATTTAGAACAGATGCTCAATCACTTTGCTCAAATAGCGTTGACGGTGAAGCAAGATACAATATTCGCGAAGAGCTCAACTGAAACAGTCCCCCGGAACGATTCGGCTAATGGTGATGCACCCAGCAAGGAGCCCATATCATCGGCGCAACCTGACTGGACCCCTACAGCCTCAGTGCTCCGAGAGGAACTTTGCGCATTGGCCAACATTCCATTTGAAGACGTTCAGCCTGGTACTTCAGTTCTTGAGCTAGGAATTGACAGTATAGACGCTATAAAGATTTCAGCAAGACTAGCGAAAAGAGGCATACGCCTGACCGCGTCGCAGGTCACACGACTCCAGACCATTTCTGCCATGGAGAATGCAGCTACATCCTTGAGTACTGAGAAGTCGGATCTCAATCAAATCGATTCTTTGCTGTCTGAGACCCGGAGCCGTCTCTATACCTACCTGCAGAAAAACAATAATGTCGACTTAGACGCAATTGAGCTTGTTTTACCGCCGACCTCCCTGCAAGAGTCCATGATAGCTGGGATGATACAATCGGATTTTGAGTGGTATTACAATCATGATGTGTTAGAACTTGGCGAGGAAGTCGACATGGAGAGACTGAAAGATGCTTGGTTCAAGGTCATCGCATCGTCGCCAATTTTGCGAACAGGTTTCCTGGAAGTCGATGACAGTCAAATCAAAGCGGCTTACTGCCAGGTTGTGTTCAAGAAGACCAGCACAAGTGTTGAGATTGGACAAGTTTCGGAAATTCCGAGGCTGCAAGACGTAATCGCCAACGCCCGTAGAAGAGCAGTATGCGGTCGGGGAATCAAAGATCTCGTTCAAGTCTCGCTCATCACAGGGCCTGGTAGCAAAAATTACATGGTGATGTCAATGGCTCACGCCTTATACGATGGGTGGTCGTTGGGCCTTTTGTTTGACGATCTCAGAGCGGCATATCGAGGACAGCTGCAGACACGGGAATACTCGCAAATTCTAGCCACACAACCTGCGCTGTTCATGACTGGCGACACTGATGCGTTTTGGAAGACGTATCTCTCACATGCCCGCCCGACTGTCTTCACAAAAAGACCATCAATGTGTGCAGCTGAGGATGGAATTGTTTTCAGGGAGGATCATATCGCCTCTCACGCCATGTCCACGATAAGTAGTTTCTGCAAGCAGAACTCGATTAGCCTTCAGTCACTGTGTACCGCCTGTTGGGCCGCGGTCGTGGGCTTTCTCTCAGAGTCTCTGGATACTGTGTTTGGGGCCGTCCTATCTGGGCGAGACTTTGATGATGCAGATCAGCTGATGTTTCCTACCATGAACACTGTTGCTGTTCGAACTGTTCTCCATGGCACTGCCATGCCGTTCCTCCAATACGTGGAGTCGTGCTTGGCGGATATCAGGGCTCATCAAAGGGTCCCTCTTCGCGAGGCGCAAGCAGCAGCGAACCTGGGAGGCCGACAATTGTTCAATTCGTTGTTAATACTGCAAAGGTCTCGAGACAGCGCTTCCTCCGAAGCCCTGTGTCATTCGATCGATGGATTCTCTGCTGTTGAGTATCCGATTTGCGTCGAGGCAGAGGCGACTGGGGAGACGCTGACTTGGCGAATTGCTTGCAAGGGGCAGTTCTTTTCCGAAAACGACACAGAGGACATATTGCAAAAGATTGAACAAACGTTACAGTTCTTCCTCGATGCATCTGAAGAAGAGATTCTGTCTTTTGACGGTGGTTCAGTAGCCATTTGCGGGCTCCCAAGGACGATCACGCTTGATACCTCAACAGATGCCGCAGACTCTAGCGTCGACATCGCCACGAAGCACAGCGATACGCAAGCAATGTTCTCCTGGGATGATATCTCAACTCGTATTCGCGCCGTACTCTCTGAAGTCTCAGCTGTTCCTGCTGAATCCATCCCTCCTACAGCGACGCTCTACCATCTTGGCTTAGACTCCATCTCCGCAATTAAGGTCTCCTTATTGCTGAGGAAGGCCAACATTGACCTGAAGCCTCGGGAACTCTTGCAGTCGAGCAGTATTTCCGAAATGGCGTCGCGCATCGAACGCGACGAGGGTCTTGAGGACCCAACGCTGGTCGATTTACATGACTGGGAACTTCCGCTCTGTGCTGCACTTTTCGAGAAGCTGTGTGGCCAAATCAACATCCGTCCGGAAGATGTTGAAGCAGCGCTGCCCGCAACGGCCATGCAGGTATATATGCTCAGTGCTTGGCAGAATTCGAGCGGAGCGGTGTTTTTCCCTCAGTTCTGCTACGAAATATCCCAAGAGTACACACAGCATCAACTTACTGCTGCGTGGAACATACTCGTCGAGTCTGTCCCGATGCTGCGAACTCATCTAGTGTCCACTGGTGCTCCCCAGCTGCCCTGGGCGCAAATTATCGCCAGGGCAGGCTCGCCCTCTGTAGAAGGCTCTCACCATCCGATGATCTGTCTTCAGATTGAAGAGAGTCCGTCTCAGCAGTCAAGACTTCTGCGTTTTACTATTCAGCACGCATTCTATGACGGTTTTAGCTTGCCCGCTATCATGCGCCTTTATGTTGATCTGCTTGGACGAGCTGAAGGCTCGGGCAAGCCGAAGCTCGACATTGACCTCTCACATTGGAAGCACTTTTCCATTCTGCCAACTCTTGAGGGACAAGTTGAATCAAGAAAACAGTTCTGGATGAACTATCTGCACGGTCACCAATCTGAGGCTCCTGTCATCCCCGTTTCATCACCCCAAACAACTGACCGCGTATCTTATCTCCAAAAGCAAGCTCTGCACGACATAAGAGACTTGCAACGACGCGCATCATCTCTCGGGATCGGTCTCCAGTCTCTTTTTTTCGCAGCCCTCGCCCGGAGTCTACATCATCGAAGGGCTCAAAAGACTCAAGAAGCGCGCCCACGCACTGTCGTGTTCGGCGTCTATCTCGCCAATCAGACCGCGCACTCCCAGCATCTACACGCCACGTACCCAACGCTCAACCTAGTTCCCCTCCGAGTGACACTCAGTGATGACAGCGATCTCGGGGCCATTGCCGCGGATATTCATCAAGACCTGCAGCAAATACAGGCTGATGCCAGGGCCGACGTGGGACTCTGGGAAATCTACAACTGGACAGGCATCCGCGTGGACGTATTTGTCAATTTCCTCTCTCTATTCGATAGCGACGACACGGATGCCGTTTCAGAAACAAAAGAGGTCAAGCTGCGTCGCAGAGCGGACCAGGATCGGCCTGTAGATCACGTCAAGTCTATGGAAGTGCTCCGTCAGCCGTGGCTGCAGAACAATGCGGTCAAGGACGCATATCCCGTAAGGAGCATCCTTTTTTTCATTGGCCTAGTTCCCTTTTCCGTTTCACCCCGTGGTGTTTCCTCTTTATCCTTCTTCATGATTCCCCCTTTGACACTTCTTTTCCTCTACCTACTCTACTCTCTTGCGTTGTTTCATCATGCTAACCCCAAGGTGCATTAGCCGTCCATGGATGTCGAAGTTTCCGTCCACGCGCAGAGCCTGGATATTGGTGTATTCGGATCTACCGACTGTCTGTCCCATGACGAAGCACCACAGCTGGTGGATTGCATTGTCCAGCATTTGGGAAGTACATAAGAAGCGGAGTGAAGAACCGCGGATCTGGTCGCCAACACCAATGAGAGGGAGCGCATTTGCATGGGTATATACTCCGTACCCCGTTCTTTGCGGCTTTGTGTCGATCGCAACTGGCAGGGTTTTTTTGGGGTTTTTTCCTTTCTTGCCGCTTTGCGTCATGGCCCCCGCCTTGCTGCTGGAGCTTGGGAGCGCTTCGCGATGGTGAGGCGCTCCAGCCGCAGCGCGAATCATGGAGGATTTGGGAGTTGGGATGGGATTCGCATTGAGCGCATTGAGCGTCCCGACGGGTTCACGTACACCGTACACGGGACGGAGTAGTAGGTACATATGTACATATGTATGTAGGTACCTAGGTATCTAGAAGGGGGGCGGGGAACGCGAAGGAATTGGGCAGGCACATTGAGGTTTTTTTTTGTGGTCATGGATCAAGATATTGTTTTGGATTTTATTTCGTGTTTTCAGTTACATAATAAGAAGCCTTGTCTAAAAGCCCGTGACAAACAGGACCCATAAAAACGCCCATTTGCCGTTTGCAACTTTGCATCGTCACATCGTTGAAGAATGAGGTGGGGCCGACAACTCCTCCGCCGCCCGCGCCGATCGTTGAGTGGATCTCTGACATCACGATTCACCATTCAGGCTTCGGCTGAACAAGCCCCAGGATTCCCAGGAACGCCCCGGTAGGTACATTACCTAGGTACCTAGGTATGTAGAGAATCGTGGAAATGAAGATGAAAATGAAACGAAAATGACTGAGAATGAAAAACGAAACTGGGAATGAATGAGAATGCGAATGAAGAATGAGAATGCTCAGATAAAATGAAAATGAAAATGAAAATGAAGTAAAACGACCTGCTCAGAGTTTCGCAGGCTTTTGATCCGCCTTCCACCCATCCTCAGCAGCAATCAACTCAGCAGCCCGCTCCCCGACACACAACACCGTAATCATGGGATTAATAGTAGGCATTTCAGGAAAGATGCCCGCGTCAGCGATACGCAGGCCCTGGACGCCACGAACCCTCAACTGAGCATCTACAACAGCCAATTCATCCTTGGTGGTATCTCCCATCTTGGTAGTCCCAGCAGGGTGGTACACAGTGTGGGCCACACGGCGGGCATATTCGCTGATTTCCTCATCGGTCTGCACCTTGGGACCAGGCGCGGCTTCTTCCTTGAGCCACTCCTTAAAGGGGCTCTGTTGGGCGATTTTCCGCGCAGCTTTGATGCCAGCGACCAGAGTGGCGGCATCGTAGCCCTCGGGATCGGTGAAGTAGCGGAAGTCGAGGGCGGGCTTCGCGGCGGGATCAGCCGAGGTGAGGAATACGCGGCCGCGGGACCGGGACCGGGGGATGTTGGGGGTCATGCAAAACGCGTAGCCGTTCTTGACGATTGGGTAGCCGAGACGGGATGTGTTGAGGCAGAAGGGAATCTGGTAACAGTGCATCATGATGTCGGCAGCGTCGCCGTCTTTGCCGGCCGCGTTGGTGGGCTGGTAGCGGAGGAAGACTCCGGCGTCGGAATCCATGGTGGTTTGGTTGGCGGGGACGGGCTTTGACAGCTCCCACATGATGATGGTTTCCGGGTGGTCGATCAAGTTCTCGCCGACGCCGGGAATATCCTTGACGACATTCAGACCCAAGCTCTCGAGTTGGCCGCGAGGTCCCAAGCCAGAGTGCAGCATGAGGCGCGGAGTATCGATGGCTCCGGCGCAGAGGATAATCTCCTTGCGCGGCTTGAGAAGAATCTTTTGGCCACCAGAGGTAAAGATGGAAAGACCACTGGCGCGATCGTTTTCGACGATGATCTTGCGAACCCAGGCCTTGGTCAGCACTGTTAGGTTGGGCCGTAATTCCTCGCCGCGAAGAATGGGGTGGATGTACGCGACGGAAGCACTGCTGCGGTAGCCATTATCCGGGTTGTACGAGACGGAGAAGAAGCCGGCGCCCTGAGTGAGCTGACCCTTTGTGCGGATTTCTTCGTTGAAGTCAGGAATGATGGGAATGTCAAAGGCGTCGGAGCAGGCCTTGACCCAGTCTTTGCACAGCTGGTTCCGGTGACGAGCATGGACCGGCTGGAAAGTATTGCGCAGATTGTCTGCATATCGCATCATGGTCTCAAAGTCCCAGCCCTCGCAGCCCTGCTCAACCCAGCGGTCCATGTCATGGCGGAAGGGTCGGAACGAAATCAGCGTGTTGTGCGATGAGCAACCCCCCAGGACCTTAGCTCGCGAATGGCGGATATGAGAATTGCCCATCGGCTGTTCGACCGTGCCGTAGTCGTAGTCCAGATCTCCTCCCAGCAGGGACAGCCATTGTCGAAGATCCAGAACCTGGTTGAGGTTGAAGTCCGAGGGACCGGCCTCAATGAGCAGAACCTTGCGCTCGGGCAGGTAGCTTGAGAGTCGGGAGGCAACCACGCAGCCAGCCGTGCCGCCGCCGACGATGATGTAGTCGAACGCGGACTCGGCGCCTTGTGGGAGATGTTGCGTAGTCATGGTGGTAGGCGGGTGATCAACGCAAGTAGTGACGGCGAGAAAAGATATGTGAGTCGCAGAGCAGGCGTAATATGCAAAGATGAGAAATAAACTGGCCTGAGATACCTACCTAATAAGTAATGGACCAAGGCGCGAGAGGCCGTCATGGGCCAGGGTCCCATAGGGACTCGGGAGACGAAAGGACTTATTATTACATATTTTTAGGGCGAAAGGCAGAAATGAAAAAGGTGGGCGCATTGCTTATTACGTCGCGAACTTGCGAAGCTCAAGCTTACTCCGTGCGGACTCTGCAGAGTACCTACAGGCTACACATGAACTTTCCCACGGAGACCGTTAAGCCGCCGTGAGCCGTGAGCCCGCCGCGAGTAGTGACTCGTGACTCGTGACTCGTGAGAGGCTGAGAGCAGTGCGCCGAGCGGTGAGAAGTGGAGCAATGGGCGAGTGGGGCCGGTCCGGCTCTCGGGCGGGACGACGGACGGACGGCGGACCGACTTGCTATACATAGGTACTGTAACATACATAGGTACCTAGGTACATATGTACCTATGTAGTGCGGGAGACCCCAAGGGCATGATGCGGACCAGGATTTCCACAAAGTTGATTATCCTGTCTGCCTTGCTAAATGTCCCTTGGATCATTAATCGATGCGTGGACAACAGACTGATGTATCGAGAGAAGTATCTTCGCAAATTTTTCAATTGGATGCAGTACCTATGAGAGTTCCGTCCTTCCGTTTCAGGTTAGGTCTTGTTGCACGATCAATTCTCTGGTGCCGCAGTGGTGCCCGCATGTAATGGGGCCCGGAGCATCCTTGGCCGCACGAATATGTATAATCACGTTTCCTCTTTCGACTTTCGGTTAGCTTCTTTTCTCAAAGGTCTCGCGGTTTTCGTTGTGCCATGTCCGTTGGTCACATACTGTAATCGCTACAGACGAGGAGCTTCAACATTTGAGCTAGTTTGCAATTTAATACGCTCGGCGAGTTTCCTCGAGTACAATACGCACTCGTAGCGATCCAAGGTAGCGATCCAAGGCAAAGATAAACTCATAATCCGGCTCCTTCTGCTGCAGCCTGCAGCTCGTACTGACGTAGTTTTTGGACACAAATAAGGGACTCTTCAATTGTAGCCAGTGGTTCGGGTTCAACGACTTTGTCTTCCTTCCCTGCCTCTTGTTCTTGTTGATTTAAAGGGTTGAGTCGAGATGCAATGTCATCAACCGGGACCACAGGCTTTTCAGAACATGAAGCACGCTTGTCCCACGGATCAAGAAGGATTCCAGAGACATGGCCTTTGTGATTGGGTTGGGTGTTGTTCAAGCTCTGCCAGAAGAGCGAGAGCAGGGACGTTCGTAATGGGTTTAATGGCCTGAGAAGTTTGACAAGAAACAGAAGTTGATCAGCTAGGATAATGCATATTGTTCTTCGATCAGTGTATGTAACTTCTTAAGAGGCCGGAGCGATACCTCTCGTCTTCAAATGTGGATTTGTCCTTCGGTCGTCGTGAAATCTGGGGTATTGTTGCCAAGTCGTTGAGGTAGCTGAATGGGATATTGTGAGTGATGTGACGATCTGTTGTATTGTTGTCACATCACTCCTGATGTTGTGTCATGTATGTTGTCTTGTGCCGGTCACTTCATCTGCAGGAACGAGGCAAGTCGAGATGCGCATCTTGAATAAAGTTGTGCTGCACTGTCTCACCGCCTTGGCGTTTTTGGACCTTCTCAACACGCTCCCTTTGACGACGTTACAACGCCTTTTAGATGGCAGATCATGGCTGTTGTGGTTGCGAAGCGCCGAGCGCCGCGCGAGTTGTAACGGGGAGGAATCTCTTGCTTTGCGATCACAGGCAACCCTGAGGCAAGATCTCTACATGAGGAACCTATGTAATTCAGAAAATTACGTCCCTTTTTTGGTTCTCGTACGGAGTACCTACCTTACCTGGTACCTTGCAAGTTGCCAGCCATCCCACAAAAGCCGTTTTAGGACCGCCGGTGGAGAACTTACGGAGTAGAAGAGGTACCTCCTAGGTACCTAGATACCTTAGGTAGGTACCTACCTCGACTCCGTATGTACATACCAGGTATGTAACCCGAATCAAAGCCTCGTGAGTCGTGCGAGAGATAAGGCAAGGCAATTCAACGAGACAGCCCGGGAGAGGCACAATCTCGCCAGGTCGCGCTGACTGAGAGATGGGCTGAGACTTCATGCTCGAAAGCTACGTCTCTATCTGTGCCCTAGAAACAGTCATCATCAGCCAAAAGTCCCGGCTCATACTTACCGATCTGCGAGTCTCAAAAACCCTCGGCAGACGAATCATCTCGGAATTTTCAACTCAGGCCCAGCGCATTGGATCACGACCACGCAAGATAGTCGAAGTCCAGATGGGCATGCCTCACGAGGATCAGCTCATGAATATGGAGGATCCAGCGCCGGAAAAGCGGAGCGACACGAGTGCTTCACATCATCGAGTTCCAGGTCGCAACGACCGCTTTCAGCGGCGAAGCAGATGGGGCCGTCTGAGCTCTTTAGAGCGGTAGCTTGGGTAGTGTTGCATGGCAACAAAGTTTAATTTCTTCGTAATAGAAGACGCAATATAAGGTACATATTAAGTGAAGAGCCTCTCTCTCGCGGAGAAACTTAGTGGGCTTACTGGAGAACTCGGTGTTCTCTTCAGTCCATCTTCCTGACTACTGGCCATTGAGACTCCAATACGTAGCCTGCTAGCCAGGCATCAAAACATCATGGCTCTTGGCGGTCGTGACAGGAGAGCTCCTGAGCTACTCGTTCAGCAGCAAACCCCTGCCAATGGGCAACAAGACGCTCACTTGCATACGGTCTATCCCCAGCACAGCAGAAACTCCATCGAAGCGTCTGCCTCTGGCAGCGCTGGCTCAGACTGGGACGATGAGCCAGTCACCCGTCGTGGTTCACAAGCCGTGATAGAGGACCTAGATCGATCAGAGCTGGTTCGAATCGCCACGGCTCTCACGCGTCGGTTCTCCGATTCGGCCGACCAGCCCTCGCCCGACGGGCACTCGGGAACTATTGATGAGGATGACCCGGCCGTCAACCCGGAGCACAAAGATTTCGACCTCGAGAAGTGGGTTCGCCGATTTCTGGACCAGATGATGGCAGGAGGACTGGAAGAACGTTCCATGGGCGTCTCGTATCGGAATCTCAATGTCTTCGGCTCGGGGAGTGCTCTGCAACTTCAAAACACCGTCGGGTCTGCGGTGACCGCTCCACTGAGGCTCGGTGAGTTTTTCAGCTTCAACAAGAAGCCGCGCAAACAGATTCTTCACAGCTTCGACGGATGTTTGAACCCGGGCGAGCTCCTTATTGTGCTTGGCCGGCCGGGATCAGGATGCAGTACGCTCCTCAAGACAATTTGCGGTGAACTTCACGGCCTCGAGCTCGGAGAGCAGTCCAAGATCGACTACAATGGTATCTCTCAGAAACGCATGATCAAGGAGTTCAAGGGCGAGATGATATACAACCAGGAAGTGAGTAAGACGCTGATTTTCTCATTTCTGTTGTAGCTGCTGACCTGTGATCCTCCACACGTTAGGTTGACAAACATTTTCCGCATCTTACTGTCGGCGAGACACTTGAATTTGCGGCTTCGGTCCGCACGCCCGAACATAGAATTCAGCACATGTCTCGTTCCGAGTACTGCCAATATATCGCAAAGGTCGTCATGGCCGTATTTGGCCTGAGCCATACCTACAACACAAAAGTCGGTAATGACTTTGTTCGTGGCGTCTCCGGTGGAGAGCGTAAGCGTGTTAGCATTGCGGAGATGATGGTAGCAGGCTCCCCATTGACTGCTTGGGACAACAGGTTAGTCGACACTTGTCTATACTTTGTCTATACTTTGCCATCCTGGATACTCGATGTGCAGCTTTTTTTTTGGGGGGGGGGGTGCAAT
>SRQH01000436.1:0-24320 GCA_018360345.1 Claviceps sp. LM84 group G4 | reverse complement strand
CCCCCCCCCCCCCCCCCCCCCCCCCCCCCCCCCCCCCCCCCCCCCCCCCCCCCCAAAAGGAAGAAATTGGCTTATAGCAGTTTAGCTGGACGCTCCTAGTCGGCAGCCATACAAGAAATCTGAAAACACCATCTTATGCATGCTAAATAACAATAGACAAAAAATTCATGAACAAGCGGAGGAAGTTTCACAACCGAACGTGTCCTTCACCCCCGAACCATCGCCGAATATCCGGCGTCTGAGAGCTGCCGTTCGCCGCGCCTTCTCGACCGCCCATCCATGCTGGCTTCTTCAAGCCCTTGCCTATATCTTGGAACCAGGCTGGCGCTTCGATATTGTCCAGCGTGTTCTTCATTCGGTGGCCTATAATCTGGAGCATGTTGTCGTCGTCAGGAACCTCGTCGGCAATAGAGGACGCAGACCGAGGTGCGTTTGCAGACATGTTCTGAGGACGGTTGGCTGGCCTTGTCGAGGCTCTGGTAGAAGGATCGGAGAGATCAGGCGCAGCACCGGCAACTCTCGTGGCGGTATCGCCTCGTCGGCGGTATGTTGTGGTGCCGCCGTGTTCGCGCTCGATGAGATCGCGACCTTCTCGCCAGGAGCCAGTGCCGTACGAAGGAGCGCTTTCGTTAGCATCATCGTCGCCGATCACGTCCATGCCGACGAATATGCGCTTCACTCGGCCGTATACGCCAAACGTGGTCGCCACGACGGGAAACAAAACCACGATGGGGAACACGTCATCAAACCATCGACCCGGCGCTGTTTCCTCAATCAACTGGCCTAAGAACCGATAGAAGACTGTCTTTTGGTAGACCTCTTTGGATAGAAACGTCATGAAGTTGTAGGAGAGCGGGATTGTCAGCTTGGCAACTTGCATCGAGTACCAGAACGCCGACTCGTAAGCCGTGTTGCGCTTCACCAAAGCCCGACCACGCCAGACCTTGACCTCGGTCATGGATAGAAACGCTGCAGCACACATGTAGCAGATCCAAAAGGCAGAGAGAACTTGTCCGGCAAAGCCCACCTCCGGCTTTTCACCAACCCAGTGATGCACTACGCTGAGGCGGATCACAGACAGTCGCGGGAACGTGTATCGCACCAGCTCGGACCAGACAACACAAGCTGAGGCTAAGCCGAGGAGCATCCCAAATGCCACGTGTGCATAGGGTACGAGGTAGTAGTACCAGATGTACCTGGCATATGGGGTCAAGAATTTTCTCTTGTCCCACGCACTGGCATGCGGTGACACCTGATCAAACTCAAGCTTCTTGGACGCAGCAGAATTCAGAATTGCCTGCAAGTCGCCAGCCTCCTGTACTAGTTGGGTCCACTCATCGACGTATCGAGACCGGGCATGGCGAGCACGAAGGAGCCGTCGGTTCAACTCGGCCAAGTACTTGCCTGTTATGACGGACGGCACGTTGCGACTCGATGCTCCCGCCATGGAAGTAGCAGCAGCCAACACTCCACGCTGAGACTGAGATGACGGCCAGATATTCGCCAGTTCCTGCAACTCCTCAATCCACTCCTGGAACTCCAAGGCAGTGCCCGTTTTTCGCCGGCCAAGTTCCTCCACCTGAGCCTCAATTTCCTCCAGACTGATCAGAGAGTCCTCCATATCCTCATGGACCTTTGGTGCGCGCGTCTGCAAGTGCCGTAGCCTGCCACTTATGCTTGCATTGCGAATCATTCGCCGAGGGATGGCTACGAGCCCATGGCCCATGAGATAGATGGCCAGCACCAGTCCCCAGCAGTACGCAAGGGTCATAATGAGACCCTTGAGCGACGTGAAAGAGAGCCTGTAGGCTGTGATGACATATAACAGCCCTACCGCGCTGGAGCCAAGCAGAATCGCATAGTACTGGGCATTTTGTCGGAGGGAATACGCAAGCTTGTCGTTCGGTTCGTGATAGCCGGCATCCGAATATTCGCCAAGAAGAGGTAGAATAAACCTGTATACAAAAAGAAGATAAATTCAGTTCTCGCATCTTGGAAAGTCAATGGAAAGAGGCTACTGACCAGGTCAACACAAAGGTGAGCCAATACGTAATCCGCCACGACACTAAAACAACACGCTCGGGAAGCCAAATGCCTCGGGTAGCCTCATCGTTTGTCGCGGCGCTCGACGCCAAATCTATCGGCACAAGAAGCACAGCTATTGACGGCAGCCATAGGGCGAAGAATATCGGAACAAGGTAGAAGCCTGGCGTCGTCCGCAACGGGAGGTAGTAGCGCAAGATGAAGAGTGCAATGGCCGATATTACGAGTAGCGCGACGATAGAAAAGATGATGGACCCGACCGGCGCGGCACTGCTGGTAATGTGAGCCATGGCAACGGTCGCATGAGGAATTCCATGCAGAATCTCGCCGTGGATGAAATTCTGGATTGTTGTGAATAAACGGCTGCCAGCAACAATACCTGTACGAGTATGAGTACGAACACTGTCCGAGTCCCCTGATAGCATGACGCAACAAACGGGCTCTCAGCCAGCAAACGGTGTCAGGTGACACTACAGGAGCTGAGGAGGTACATTATTATATGTACATATGTACTAGGTACCTGTATGTACCTATGTACATACCTAGTCCCTCAACGACCCCTCTCCTAGTCGTTGCCAGTTGGCCTTAAATGTGGAGCCAACGTGCTTCACAGTCTCACAGAACAGGTATGTACTCCGTGGACCGTACGGAGTAGATCAGGTTTTAATTGATTGGCGCGCGCAAATCGCGTGCCAACGCGTCTCTCCATCAGCTTTATTTAGCTCTGCCTCGTCAAGAATCGCCACCACAACCACTGCGCCCGAACTGTCTGCCATCGTTTGATCCCAGCTAGAAGCTCCTGCATCTCTCATCATGGCTGCTCTACCCGACTATACCGACTGTAAGTCAGTGTCGACATGCGAATTCCTTCTCTGTTTCATGCCTCCGCTCAACTAACAAGCGACCAGGGCTCGCCAACTCTAACGATGCGCTCAGCCTGAGCCTTGTTTCTCCGTCAAAGTCCGGCCTCCAACTCGTCGATACCTTTCACCCAGATTTCACATACCCCATTTTTGGCGACGATGAGAAAATCTTCGGCTACAAGGGCCTGAAGATCAGTTTGCGCTTCAGGGCCAATGACATGCGACCACATGTGCAAATTAACTACAGCAACAAGCTTACACCTTCAGCTGGCGTGGATGAGCCGACAGACATCAAGGCTGTGTTGCAAGGACATCTCCCGAAAAGTAAGAAAACGCCTGTGAAATTTTACTCATCTTGTCCCTTTGTTCTCCTACTTCTTCTCTTGATGCATGCGCTGACGACATCATCTTCAGTTGCATTCACGAGAAGCTCCGACTTTGAAAGCAGCGCTCAGAAGCTTGGTGACAATTGGCACCCCCCAGGTGCCTTGCATGAGACCATCGAGGGCCCAGACGGACAGTATGAGATCTGGAAGGGGAGCTTGACCGACTCGGCAGTCATGCAGCTGAATGCTCGGGTGCAGTTTCTCGTTCCCCTTCTCATCGAGGGTGGTTCCTACATAGGCTCAGACCCTGAATCCGACTCCCCCGAGCAGGATCTATCCGATGCAGACCGCTGGACTGTGTTCATGCTCTATCGTGTTCAGAAGTCTCTCGATAATCTGAACGATAAGTCCTACGTCTTTGTCGGATACTCAACAGTATATCGATTCTCTTACTTCCGAACACCTCCGACGCCTCCACCGGAAAGAGAAGGTTGGGAACTTCCCGAAGGAAATCTCGACTTGGCCACACTCCCTTGCAGAACGAGGCTGTCCCAGTTCGTCATCTTGCCGCCATTCCAGCGCAAGGGCAACGGAGCGAAACTGTACAAATCGATTTTCCAATACTATCACGACAACGAGCAAACACAAGAGTTCACCGTTGAAAACCCCAACGAAGCATTCGACGACCTGAGGGATCTCTGCGACCTCGCGTACCTCAGATCAATACCCGAGTTCAAGGACCTCAAACTGAACGCCTCCGTCATTATTCCCCAAAAGGGGGTTCTTCCCAAATTAATTACTGGGCAAGACAAGCTCGAGGAAATTCGCCAAAAGGCCAAAATAACGCCTCGACAGTTTTCTCGCGTCCTCGAAATGCATCTCATGTCCCAGCTTCCGCTCTCTGTTCGGCCCACCATGTCAATGCTGCACGATGCACCTCCCCGACCATCCAAGAAGGATAAGCATCTCGAAAGGCTTTGGCAATTGGTTGCCAAGCAGAGACTTTATAAACACAACAAGGAACTCTTGTCCCAGATGTATGTCTCGGAAAGAATCGATAAGCTGCAGGAGACGTTGATAGGCGTAGAGTTGGAGTATGCCAGACTTTTGGCTGCCAGTGAAAGGATCTCGAAGCATGTAGAGACGGCAGCTTCCAATGGCAAGCGTAAGCCGGATGACACTGAGTCTGAGAATGTGAGCAAAAAGGCGAGAGTCGAGTACCATTAGTGGAGGCTGTGTTGGTCGGATGAGGGTACGAAACAATCAAATAGCAACATTTTGGCGTTGGGGTCATGATCCAAGGAGGGGAGATATGTAGTAATGAAGAGTGTCTCCAGTGTAGCTTTATGTCACCAATGGATCAATGGGCCAATTTGATGCGCGCCAGAATGAGTTCCCATTCTATGTCTGTCTGTCCAAGCTTTGAACCATCCCGCACTCGTAAACCTTTCCCCTATCATATCTTAATTTTCGTCATCACTAGTCGATACGATGGCTCATCTGTCTTTGCACACCTCTTACCCAGTGGTGTTGAATCTCGTCCCATTTACGCCCTGCACGCCCTTCCCAAGCTGACTGGCAACAACCGTTGCCTCGCGAATAGCACGGGAGATGGTGCCCCTTGCTCGGCCTTCTTCCAACACCAAGAGTCCACCAATTGTACAACCACCCGGGGTGCAAACCTTCTCTCGCAGTAGAGCAGGATGCTCGCCACTCTGAACGAGACCGGTCATGCCGCGCATGGACTGAGTGGCCATTCTTTGAGCCTCTGCACGGGGCAAACCCATGGCTACAGCGCCATCAATGGCAGCTTCCAGCATCAAAGCAAACATGGCAGGAGATGATCCACAGAGAGCCGTGCTGGCGTCCATGTTATTCGAAGGCAGGTAGACCACGTCGCCGATGCGCTTGAAGATCCAGGTGACCAGAGCCTTGGACTGCGCGGGCAGGGGAGGCTCCGTGATACCGATAACGGTCATGGACTCTCGGATGAGAGCAGCAGTGTTGCACATGGCACGCACAACGCGGCACCGTCCATCTTCGTCAGGACTCGTCGAGGGTACGGACCCATGAAGCGCAATTTCCATGTGCTCAGCGGTGATGCCGGCGCAGACACTAATGAGCAGCTTGCCCTTGAGCGCATCAGCCATGCCGGGCTGGCCGAGGACATTGTTCACCATGTAGGGCTTGCAGCCGAGCAGGACCACCTGCGCTTGCTGCACAGCGGCGATGTTATCGTTTTGGACAACCTTGACGATGGATGAGTGCTCCCACAGGGCTGACTTGACTCGCTTGGCGCTTTCGGCACTGCGGACGCAGGCGATGAAGCGCGATGGCAGTGATTGCGGCCGTTCCTCTCCGGGGGTTGATGTACCGGAGGTTGAACACTGGAGGGGGCGAGGTCCGTTGATCTCGGCCAGGGAGGTGAGGATGCCGTTGAGGATCGCGATGCCCATGGTGCCTGTGATATTGCTATGAGGCTTTTGCTCCCTTTTCATTTCCCATCTTGTTTGCTGGTTGCGAGACATCTGGGGCGAGGCGAGAACAATGCAAGAGAAATCAAATTTACTGACCGCATCCCAGCACCGTCATGGTGAAATCGCCATGCTGTTGAGGACTCATCTTGCGTAATTGCTTGCTGGTGGCTACAGGTAGGTAGGTAGGTAATCTCTTTACTAATGGCGGGGTTGTTGGTGATGTATGTATGTGCAGTTGGGGGACTTGTCGATGCAGAAAGTAAAAGGAATCGGCGAACGCTTCAAGACGTGTAAACGAGAAATGCTAGACGAAAATTCGCTTTAATGATTTGAGAGAGGAGTCAATTTATGTCGTGTGACTCGTGTGACCCGTGAGAGTGAGAAAGTGATTGTTGTCCCCATTGCTGGTTGTCGGTGAAGTTGTGAACCCCAGTGACTCCACATGCAGTTTTCTTCCAGACCACGGTTCCCGCTCCGCTGTGGATCAAAGTTGCCGCTTCTATCGACTTGAAGCCTTCAAACCGCCGGCCCATACGATTGCAACCATCAAGTGACGCGATTGACACCGTGCAGAGTGCCTTTGCGACCGAAACGACAATCAGACACCGACATGGCGGATCCATTTGAGGTTCGTATGCGCTTCAGCATGCAATTACAGCACCTCAACGCCTCGGTGAATTCTGCACAAAAGGCTGCCCAGTATGCCCTCAAGTACAAAGACATGGACGAAGATCTGCACTCCTGCATCCTCGAGCAAGTAGAGCGTGTAAGAATCTTTGAAACCTGCCATGGATCACAGTAGGACCGAATTGCTCACACTTTTCTCCTTTCGTCATAGACCAACATGAACACCCGTGCGAATATCATGTTCTTCATTGAGCATTTTCTAGATTTGGCCAAACAAGGCCATGCCGACTACATTCGCATGATGCAGCGCGACATTATTCGAGTAGTCGATGCCGTCGCCCCTGACCATTTTTCTGGTGCTACCAATGTCAAGGTGGTAAGAAGGGTAAGTGGAGGATCTAAAATCTTGCCTCGTCGTCATCTCAGAGACCAGAGACAGCGGAAGCTTGAAAGCTGATAAAAGCTACAGGTTCTTCAAGGTCTTCAGAGCAAAGGCCATTTGGAATTCCAAGCAGTCAGCCAGATCGAAGACGTTCTAAAAGAACGTTACAATGATGCCGACTTGAGCCCTGCCTCACCATCTGTCGACGAAGAGATGACCGATTCGAAGTCTACCGCTACGATTGCGCCCAAGTCTGGCCAGAGCTCAGCAGCGCATCGTTTAGACAAGCGGCAAATAGAACAACGCATAGAGGAAGATAGGGAACGGCACAAACGACAACGTGAGAGCATCTGGGCGATTCCGAGGATGGGTAATGCAGAGTTGAACAAGTTGTGGGAAGAGACGAGCGACTTCGGAGAGGATGATGATCGGCTCCTCACTGAAGAAGCCAATGATTTTGAGAAGGAAATGATCATGCAGCAATGTCCCCATAGGCGTGCTGCTAATGGAGAGCGTCATTGATATCTGTATTCTGAAAGGAGGTCTCCCTCACGTGCGTTGGCATTGCATGGCGTTGGTGTTTGCGGAGTTACATTTTTTTATGGCAGTCGCGGTACAGACCAGGTTGGAAAGACATGCCATTTGATACCCATAGGAGTTGTTGAAATTGTGCTTAGCTTTGGTTTGAGCCAGTGGTCTCGTCATGTCATCATGCGTGGCTTTTTAAGAGTGAGAAGAATGTGTCCAACTGAAGCGTCTGGATGATGTGTTTCTCCCTTTGCTTCATGCAATATTTGTCGAATATGAATAACACACCCTCAAGATACTAGTACAAGTGGTAGATCTCTTCATGTTCTTTATACATACATATCAGCCTTCTATGGTAGACATGATAGTCGATCGCTCGGAGCCCCCCAGACAACTTGACTCTCTTACTCCATGACCACGGTGGCGCCCAACTCCTTCATCGTAGCGATGATCTTCTCGGCTTCTTCCTTGGCAACGTTCTCTTTCATCATCTTGGGCGCGCTCTCGACAAACTTCTTGCTCTCTACTAAGCTAAGCCCCAACATGCTCTTGATCTCCTTGATGACCTTGGCTTTGACGGCAGCGTCGAACGCTTGCAACTTGAGGGTGAAGAGTGTCTTCTCAGTGGCGGCTGGCGCGGCCTCTTCGGCCTCTTCGGCGACAGCAGGAGCGGCGGCAGGAGCAGCAGCGAAGCCTCCCATGGGCATGTCGGGGATGTTCAGTTTGCTCTGTCCTCCAAAAGTCAGCAACAACAGCCATCGCGGTTTTCACTCATCCTATGACGACATTCGCGCACCTTGAGGCTCGAAACCAGGTCTGCGGTCTCAAGCAATGTCAACTTGCTAATCTGGTCGACAATCTCGGCAATCTTGGGGTTGGTGGCAGCAGCCTCTGTTGAGTTGAACCGCCTCGCTGAAGAAGCAACGCGAAACAGTGGTGCGGATGATCTGACAGGGCGAACGGAGCACAATTGGCGAGCGCAGCTCTGCGCGGCGTACCGGCAAGACATGGCCATGGCTGTCGATGTGGAGGGGGCGCAGAGCGAGTTGATGTCGTCGAACGAGAGAAGGATCGGTCGCGTGCAGCTTTCTCGATCAGGAGCCTTGTCCTCGAAGTTTTTCGAGCTTCGCCACGGCTGGATGCCTCGCGACGGAACGTTCCCAGGCAGAGTGGAGGCGCTCGGTGTGTAGATCAGCGATTGCTGATTGGCCCGGAAAAACTTGTCGCATTACTCCCGGCTCAGACCCCTGTCAGAAAAAAAGTGTCTGGGCAAAATGCAGGTGTAAGAAAAGAAGTTCAAGACGACTGACCAGTGACCAAACACCACACGACGACGAAAATTTGGTCGAAAAAACGGCGCGATCATGGCCGTGATTGACGTCTCGAGGCAGACGAGGTCGCTCCTGGCGGATGCGACTGTATTGGATCATCTGCCCCCGGAATTGCTCGGCATTATCCGGCAACATTCGACTGCAAAGCTGCTGGACGGTGTCGCCCAAGCAGCCCTTTGCTCACCACTTACAGAGCGAGTCTTTGTGCATTTTGAAAATATTTTTCCCGACATCTGTGCGCGATGGATCATGAGCGCCGGACTTCCGGCCCTTCGCATCAGGATCGCGTCCTCATTCGCACGGCTTCTACCCTTTGCACCGTACCTGGTCTCTTTTCTACCATGTTTAGGCGGTGATACCTCTGGCTCGAATGAGAGGCCATCATCACCGGTCCAGTTATTACTTCAGAACTACGACGAGAGCTCGTTGGCGGAATTGAACGACTCAGACCTACTAGAAAATCTCGTTACCTTATGGAGATTATTGAATTTTGATTTTCAAACTTATAGTCCCGCTGCATCTGTCTCGTACATGCAATTTCTGTTTACGCATGAAAGCCGACCTGTGAGGTATCTCGCCATTCGGATTTTCTGCATGCTTCTTCACGCATCAGATTTCAAGCTCGAAGCTTTGATCGACTGCTATCTAGGCCCGGAACAAGCCGTCGTTGGGCTTATCGATGGTGCTGAACTCGACTTTGGCTTCCTGTCACTCTTTGAGCAGGAACGGGCGCAAAAAGTGCTGGCTTTGCGAGAGGAGGTAAAGGGCGCTTTACAACAAGACAGTGAGGGTGACTGCCTTCAGAATCTCACCCCGTACACCATCTCGTATGGCGAAGCACTACTTCCCAGGCCTTATGGGCCGATCGGAGATCCATCATCGCTGGTCATGACGAAAACGACAACTCGCAATATGGAGCGATTGGCAACCTTGCTACGTGACGACGACCCGATTTTACTTCATGGCATGGCAGGCGTTGGGAAAACATCTTTTGTTCATGAGCTTGCCATGCAATTGGGCAAGTATTCAGATATGGTCACGCTTCACCTGAACGAACAAACCGACGCGAAAATGCTCATCGGACTCTATTCAACAGACAGCAAGCCCGGGAGTTTTCAGTGGCGCCCAGGTGTTTTAACAACAGCAGTGCGGGAGGGCCGGTGGGTTCTGATCGAAGATCTCGATAGAGCCCCTACAGAAGTTCTGAGCACGCTACTTCCCCTTATTGAGCGAAAGGAGCTACTGATTCCCAGTCGTGGCGAGAGAATACGGGCCGCCAGCAGTTTTCGGCTGTTCGCTACGGTGCGGACTTCACGAGGACTCAACGGACGAGAGAACCTGCCTTCACTTGTCGGCATGCGATTTTGGCGACCCTTCTTTGCTGAGCCTCTTACTCCCTCAGAACTGGAGGAGGTCATCCTTCAAACGTACCCGATGCTTCGAAAATTCGTTCCTGGAATCCTAGCTGTCCACAATCGCCTGTCGCAACTCAGCAGAAATGCTACTCTCATGTCCCGTGGAAGAAGTGTGATGGATCGGCAGGTGAACTTGCGTGATCTGCTGAAATGGTGTCGCAGGCTGAAAGAATGTCTGTTGACAGCTGGCTCTACTAACGGTGACGAGCCCATCAGCGAGACAACGCGGGACTGGATGTTTATGGAGGCCTTGGACTGCTTTGTCGGCAGCTGTCCCGACATTGAAGTCGGGAAACACCTCACCTACGCGATCGCAGAGGAGATGCATATGTCCAGAGACCGGGCGGACCACTATCTGTTTGCCAATATACCCCCTTTGGACGAGACCGAGCGAGTCTTCAGCATAGGACGGGCACAACTGCGCAAGAAGAAGTTAGCGTCGTCAAAGTTACAGAAATCCAAACGCCCTTTTGCAAGCACAGCACACGCGAAAAGACTCCTGGAGCAGATTGCCGTAGCCATCAAGCATGATGAACCTGTTTTGCTGGTTGGCGAGACCGGTATTGGAAAGACGACCGTTGTACAGCAGCTCGCAGACTCCCTAGGCCACAAACTAATCGCTGTTAATTTGTCACAACAAAGCGAGGTGGGCGATTTGCTTGGTGGCTTCAAGCCCGTGAATGTGCGCAGCTTGGCAGTGCCTCTGAAGGAAGAGTTTGAGGATTTGTTCGCTGCCACCGGAATATCTGCATCCAAGAACCAAAAGTATCTGGAACAAGTGGGCAAATGCTTTGCAAAATCCCAGTGGTCCAAGCTGTCTAAGCTATGGAAGGAAGCACCAAAAATGTTTGTGAAGATCGTGGCTCAGCTGGAGACGCTTCAATTTGAGCAGGGAGATACCTCGCAGGATGGCTCAGAGCAACCAGCCAAACGCCGCAAAACACAATCAAAACTTCAATCACTTTTAGAATTGCGGCCTCGCTGGACGAACTTTGCTCAGAGATTGGACCAGTTCGACATTCAAATATCTGGAGGATCCGGCGCGTTCGCATTTAGCTTCGTTGAGGGCAACTTGATCAAGGCTGTGCGAAATGGCGATTGGGTTCTGCTGGATGAGATCAACCTCGCCTCGCCCGATACATTGGAAAGCATCGCGGACTTGCTCACTGGGCCCCAGGAGCGGCCTTCTATTCTTCTTTCCGAGACGGGCGAAATTGAGAAAATTATTGCGCACCCCGACTTCCGCATCTTCGGTGCCATGAACCCTGCCACAGACATTGGAAAACGAGATCTGCCGATTGGGATTCGATCGCGGTTCACCGAGCTCTATGTCAAAAGTCCCGACACAGATCTGAAAGATCTCCTCACCATCATCAAGACCTACCTTGGAAACACCAGTACCAAGCATGACCAGGCCGCCGATGATGTTGCCCGCCTCTACATGAACACCAAACGAATGGCGCAGGAGAAGCGGTTGGTTGACGGCGCCAACGAGGTTCCGCACTTCAGCTTGCGAACTTTGACCCGGGTATTGAGCTATGTTACCACTATTGCGCCACTGTACAGTATTCGGCGAGCACTCTACGAAGGGTTTTCCATGGGCTTCTTAACGCTACTAGATCGTGATTCGGAAAAAGCGTTACTGCCGCTCATTTACCATCATCTCCTTGATAAGCACGGTAACCCTCAGTCTCTCTTGTCACAACCTCCGAAGCACCCAAATGATGGCCGTCAATACGTCAAATTCCAGAACAACAACCGCGATCGTCATTACTGGCTATTCCAAGGCGAACAACCCCCCATCGAGCGCCAAGATTACATCATCACCCCGTACGTGGAGCGAAACCTTCTGAATCTGGTTCGAGCGACCTCCACGAGGCGATTCCCCGTTCTCATTCAGGGACCTACATCGGCGGGAAAGACGAGCATGATTGAATACCTCGCCAACTTCACCGGCAATAAGTTTGTTCGTATCAATAACCACGAACACACTGACCTCCAAGAATACCTAGGGACTTATGTATCTGGCCCGGATGGGAAGCTACGCTTTCAAGAGGGTTTGCTAGTTCAGGCTATGCGACAAGGTCACTGGATCGTACTCGACGAGCTGAATCTGGCGCCAACCGATGTACTAGAAGCATTGAACCGCCTGCTGGATGATAACAGGGAGCTTCTCATTCCCGAAACCCAAGAGGTTGTTCGCCCCCACGAGAACTTTATTCTTTTTGCAACTCAGAACCCTCCTGGTCTTTACGGAGGCCGGAAAGTCTTATCACGGGCGTTCAGAAACCGATTTCTGGAACTGCATTTCGACGACATTCCGGAGGACGAGTTGGAGTATATTCTTCAGCAACGAAGCCGAACCACATCACCACCCGATTGCCGCCGCATTGTAACCGTGTACAAGGAGCTTTCTAGACTTCGTCAGACAAGCCGTCTTTTCGAACAAAAGGACAGTTTCGCCACCCTGCGCGATCTGTTTCGCTGGGCCCTCAGAGAAGCAGACACTAGAGAAGAAATTGCCGCACACGGGTTCATGCTTCTTGCGGAGAGAGTTCGTGTGGAGGAGGAACGTACTGCCGTCAAAGACGTGATTGAAAAGGTCTTCAAAGTCAAAATCAACCCTCACGAGCTGTACTCTGCTTCGAAAGCACCCGAGCTGAAGATGGTAGCCAAGGCCTCAAATGCACAAGGCGTGGTCTGGACGCACGCTATGCGGAGGCTCTACGTGCTTGTCTCTCGCGCGTTGAAGAACAACGAACCAGTGCTACTTGTCGGTGAGACTGGCTGTGGCAAGACTACCGTCGTGCAGTTGCTAGCAGAGGCTCTCCAACAAGAACTGCACATTGTCAACGCCCATCAAAACACAGAGACAGGTGACCTGATCGGATCTCAGCGACCGGTTCGTAATCGCGGTGCCATTGCTGAGGCATTGAACGCGGACCTGACTATAGTTCTCGAATCCCTCGGTCACGATATCCCTCCAACACTAGACGAAAAGCTGGCCCAGTACAAGAGTCTTGATGTGTCGATCACGGATACCATACCACAGAGTCTTCGCGACCGCATCGTCGCCAATGAGACCCGGTCAAAAGCACTATTTGAATGGTCTGATGGTGCGTTGGTGGAAGCCATGAGAGGTGGTCATTTCTTTCTGTTGGACGAAATCTCCCTTGCAGACGACTCTGTTCTGGAAAGACTGAATTCTGTTCTCGAACCTGGAAGAACTTTGCTGCTGGCAGAAAAGGGCGTCGAAAACTCATTTGTAGTTGGCGCTGATGGGTTTCAGTTTTTTGCCACAATGAACCCGGGCGGTGACTTTGGCAAGAAGGAGCTTTCGCCTGCCCTTAGAAATCGATTTACCGAGATCTGGGTGCCACCTTTGTCCGAAAGCGATGATATCTACGAGATTGTCAAAACCAAGCTCTCGGATCAATCGAAATACTTGGTGGATGCCATGGTGGACTTTGCTCGCTGGTTTGCCCAGACTTTCCGACCTCTGGCAACGACTGCTTTTTCAATTCGAGAGATCCTTGTCTGGGTACAATTTATCAATACTTTTGAAGCTGAGAACTCCCTGGTGTCATTTGTACACGGCGCAGCAGCCATCTTCATTGACAGCATCGGAGCCAACCCATCGGCCATGATGGCTACAGACTTGAAAACCGTCCATATCCAGAGACAGGAATGCCTACAAAAGCTCGGCGAGATGACTGGGAAAAATGTGTCCGAGATTTACATGACAGAACCCGCTCTTGTCATTACGGATAACTTGCTTTCTATCGGAGACTTCAGCACGCCTCGATATCCGACAGGCCTCGCAGACCCGACATTTGCGTTCCATGCTCCGACAACCAGACTTAACGCCATGAGAGTGGTCCGCGCCTTGCAGATGCAGAAGCCTATTCTTCTCGAAGGCAGCCCAGGTGTTGGCAAGACAACCTTAGTAGCCGCGCTTTCGCAGGCATGTGGCCGACCTCTCACAAGAATCAACCTGTCGGACCAGACTGACTTAATGGATCTTTTCGGTACCGATGTTCCCGTCGAAGGTGAAGAAGCTGGAAATTTTGCCTGGAGAGATGCTCCTTTCCTTCAGGCCATGCAGAAAGGCGAATGGGTTCTGCTGGATGAGATGAATCTCGCCTCGCAGTCCGTTCTGGAAGGGTTAAATGCCTGTCTGGACCATCGTGGTGAGGTTTACATCTCTGAACTCGATCAAGTTTTCAAACGTCATCCCGACTTTCGTTTGTTCGCCGCTCAGAACCCACATCACCAGGGTGGTGGTCGCAAAGGGCTGCCAGCTTCCTTCGTCAACCGTTTCATTGTCGTATACGCCGACGTATTTAAAGATGAAGATCTGGCACTCATCGCGTCTCACAACTTTCCCAAACTCGACAGTGGCGTCATAGCACATCTCATCAAATTTGTATCTCAACTGGAGCATCAGATCGTGGTGGAGAGGGTGTTCGGCGGTCAAGGAGGGCCCTGGGAATTCAACCTTCGAGATGTTTTGAGATGGCTGCACTTGTTGAACTCGTCTGATCCTGTGCTTCAGAGAGCGCAAATGGACGACTTCCTCGACATCATTGTCAGACAACGTTTCCGCACGACAAGGGACAGAGAAGAGGTGACAGAACTCTTTGCTCGTGTTGTCGGCTGGCAGCCTCGGAGTCACAGCCTCTATCACAACTTGAACTCGAGATTCGGTCAAGTGGGCTTCGCGCTGTTGCCGAGGAATTTGGACGTACAGCCTCAAAGTTTGCCAAATATCGACATCGTCCCCCGATTGGCGGAGTTGGAGTCAATTATGGTGTGTGTGAAGCAAAATATTCCATGCATCTTGAGCAGTCCCTCTGGATACGGAAAATCATCCTTGCTGAACTACGTTGCGGCCTTGTCCGGCAAACCTCTGGCGGTCTTCCCGATGAATGCAGACATTGACACCATGGATCTCGTCGGTGGCTTCGAACAAGCCGATCCTCTTCGCGAAGTTAATGCGGCCTTGGTTGAACTTCGTGAATACTTGCAGAATTCCGTCATGTCACTGGTTCCGTCGTCAGCACCCGACGGAGTCTTGAAGTTGTTGCATCTTCTTGACGCATACAATGGTGATCATGGGCATCTCGCCAACATACTAGCTGCCATTGACGCTATATTGGAACAGCTTTCAGCCAGTTCCGAGGCTGGTGCTGTTCTGATGAGAGTAAAGCATTTGCTCGAAGGTCCCCTTCATCTTGATAATCCCCGGTTCGAGTGGCTTGACGGCGTGATTGTCAAGGCACTTGTCACCGGTCAGTGGCTGGTTCTGGACAATGCCAACATGTGTAACGCCTCTGTGCTAGATCGCCTGAACTCCTTGTTGGAGCCCAACGGCTTCCTGAGTATCAATGAGCACTGCGACTCGGATGGCAAGCCAAGAATGATCCGCCCTCATCCAGATTTCAGAATCTTTCTGACCATGGACCCGAAGTACGGAGAACTTTCGCGAGCGATGAGAAACAGAGCTATCGAGATCCATATTCATGCCCCACCGCCGGAGTCAGCCTCATGTTTCAGCAGAATATCAGCGGTCGAGGGAAGATTACAGCGCTACCACGAGTCATCACACTTGTCAACAGCCGTGGACGGCGCAGACAATCTCCTCATGGCAAACGTGTCACGGGTCGCGATTGAGCATCTATCCCTTGATGATGTGTCTCTGCTTTCCCGATTTGTCAACCAGCTTTCAAGCAAGGGAGAGCGCGGCGGGCAACTCAGATCAGTGGCGCAAGACTTATTGCAATATCTGGAAACGCCTCAGGGAGCGCAGGTTCTTCGAAATATTATGGATCTTTATTCAACTCTACCAGCAACGGCCACTGGAGATTTTTCAAATGCCCAGTCAGTTCACACGTTGAATAACCAGATCATCTCCAAGCTACTTCCCCACGAAACCTTGGCTCCATGGATGGGAGTGCGATATGAAAACTCTCGACGCATACATCAAATCCGCCTCGCCATCCAGCAGTATCACGGCCAGGCGCAAGCGGCCAGGTTGGCTTTTCTGAGCCGGTTGCAGCGCTCGCTCATCAGTGATCGCGTCGCAGCAGTGTCCAAAGACTCGACGGTCAAGCTCAGCATGTTTCTGTCATCGACAATGACCGCGATAGAAGATTACATGCAGCAGGACTTGGACTTGTCGGGCTCTTTCCTCATGCGTCTCCAATTGATTGACATTCTAGGACTCTTCTTGGAACAGACTGTTTTGTTATCTTCCTGTGAGGAGTTTGACGAAGCATACTTCCACGCTCATGTGACCTTGGGTACCAGGAAGTTGCAAAGTTTCGCCGAGTCTATGGCGATGCAGGAGGTTGATGCCACATTCCTATCACATACCATAAATCAGCTATCCAATTGCTTCGACAGCGGCTTTCAGCTATCCACGGGTCTGAGCATGGAAGCACTCTGGAACGCCTTCCGACCAACTCCCATCTCGACGCCCACCGAATTCAAGAGATCCAATGAGCTCGATCAACTCGCCGTCAGATTCGATGCTCTTCGCTGGAAAGCTGCCTCGTCTCTGCCTGACTTGTCGAAAGCTCAAAAGGCATTAGCTGGCGCTTACGAAATCGTCAGAAACGACTCCATGTCTAGTGAGCAGCTCGTTAAGGACTTGACAGCTGCGATTGCAGAGTTGGAGACCCGCATTGGGCATGAGTCTCAAGAAACCCTGCCTTTTTTCGCATCGGACTTTGAACATCTCAGACAATTGTGGATGCTGCGATCTTTAGCAGACGGAACTCATCAAGGCCTGGAACTCGACAGCAAAGTCGTAACCCTATCAAATGTGCCCACCAAGAGCACGATGGTGATGATGGCCAGTTCTTCTGGGATGGCCATTCGATTGCAGTCCCTAGCCCATTTGGCCCAACAGGGCAATTATGTCTGGGACGGCAAGTTGACGATATCCATGTGGGAGAAGCTACAGAAAATGGACACCGTAAGCTTGAGCTCTCTGTCTCTGTTAGAGACAGAATTGCCCATTCTTGGCCAGCAGTTGGCTGCATTGACTCCGCAGATTGTAGCAGATCCACTCGTCGACCTCGACGACTTGCTTTGGAATATCTTACTGGACACTTTCGAAGCCCATGAATCGCGTCTCAAGACTGAATTGGTGAAGTGTGCGGCAAAGATCAAAGATGAGTTCAACTCACTACCTCTGAATGCGCACGACCCCGTTTTCGACGAGCTGATCCAAGCCATTGATGTTGCTCATCTTCGACAAATCACTCTGGATCATTTCATTCCTGCCATTGTTGGCATCGTTGCTGCCAGAGTTGAGTCAAGCAGAGCAACGCATTTCTCGGCTTTGGCTTGGCTTCACTTCAGCATTGGGCTTGTCAAGCTTTACGTCCCGGATCGAATCTTTGATCCGCAGCTGCAGCCCAAGGCAGAGCTAGCATTCTACGACCAACTCGAAAAGTCTCTTCAGGAGAAGCTGTTTGCTCTGAAAACTTTCCAATACAGTTTCACTGGACAGTCTACGAGCGCCAGAATCGATCTTGTGCAGAGTCAAATTGACCAACTCGGGCCAGCACCAAAGGAAATTCGACCTGTTTTCCGGCCGGAAAGATCTGGTCTCACGCAACTCCACGCCGAATTCTCCAACATTCTGAAGACAATAACTCATCCTGGGCTGCAGACGATGATGAATGGTCTCGGCTCAAGGTTGGAAACTTTTGAACCAAACGCGTTGAAATTGGTCCGGGAAAACGTATCTCGGCTCATCGACCGCCTCTCATCTCGCTTTGAAGCATACCAAGACATGGCGCAGCCAGCTGTCAACATCTTACGTTGTCTTTCGGTCGGTCTCTCGTTATGTGATGCGACCCGGGCCACGAATCTGGATGCCTCGACTAGCTATCTCGTGAACTTGACACCATTCTTGGGCTCTCTGAAACAGCCTGAATTCCAGATCAACAAGGCAGAGAACAACACTAATTTCGAATTTCTCACCTTGGTTAGTACCAACGTGGCTATTGATGGCTTAGCAGAACTTTCTCCTTCGAACCGAGAAGCTGTCTTCGAATGCTTCCACAGCTTCTACAACGATTGGAACAAGAGATTGGATGCAGACAGGAAAGCTGAGGCCGCCAACACGAGTCTGTACAGGTTTCGCGGCACGCTTGAGGACGAAGAAGAAATCGACGCCGCAGAGTTTAACGAGTTGTTTCCCACCTTTGATCGTGATAATGAGGATGATGGTAATAACGCTAGCACGACTGTCGGCGCTGACAAGGATCAAGTCCGGACAACTTCCTTGAAAGTGGCGGAAGCCCACCGCAAGATATTCTTCGATCGACAAACCCCGGCGACGGCTTTCTACGACTCTTGCATGGCTGTGGCAAGACGCATAGCTACTGAAATGAAGAGTGCTGACAGTGTCAACCACAGCGTCAACTCCAAGATGCTGGCCAGTACGATTCTTCTGTTGGGAGAAAAGGCGGAAGAACTGCAATCGTCAGCTTCCAGCAGCGACAACAAGGACAAGAACAGCAAGAAGTACAACTTCTACACGGACGCCAACCTGTCCGAGGCAAGACAGCTGGTTTCACTCGCCCACAAGATAAAGGCTCGCTTCCGCGAATTGCAACTGGTCGACGAGATTGGACATATGCAAACATTAGCGGATGTGATTCAGTCTTGCGACAAGCTTACTGAACAAGTTCACGGAGAGCCTCTGGCTAAATTACTACCCAAGGTCGAACATCTTCATGCTCATGTATACGAGTGGCAATTCGGTGGTTGGGCTAGCAAGATTTACACTGTCCTGTCCCTCCATAATCTCCTGACTGACACCGTCATCAGATGGCGCCGACTCGAACTCTCCACATGGGCCAACCTATTCGACATGGAGCAGAAGAAGTGCCAAGACGACGCCTACTCTTGGTGGTTTGTGGCTTACCAAGTAATCATTGCAGTGCCTTTAACCATGGTTGAAAAACGCACCGAGCTGCAAGCCTACACGAAGTCTCTGATTGAGAATCTGGAACTGTACTTTTCCAGCTCCATCATAGGTCAATTCAAAACTCGAGTAGCTCTGCTGCGCCAACTGATGAGCCACATCCAGATGCTGTCTCATGATTACCCTTCTTTGGACGTCATCTACGTTGCCGTTGAGAACTTTGTCCAATATTATTCGCGGTATGAAAAGACGGCCGAAGAGGCCATTCACAAGGGCCGTGTGCCTATCGACAAGAAGATGAAAGATGTACTCCTCATGGCAAGCTGGAAAGACACGAATATCAATGCCCTGCGGGAAAGCGCTCGAAAGTCCCATCAAAAACTGTTCAGACTAATTCGCAAGTTCCGAGGCGTTCTGGGCCAGGAAATGAAACTGTACATTGCACAGGGTCTCCCGGATGAGGACGTGACGATGAAAGCCAGCATGGCAGCCAAACCCGGTGCGAGTGCCACTGAAGTGTCGACTGTCGGATCTGACCTGCTGGACAAATCACTACCCGGATGGCTTGAACGACACAGGAGATTAGCCCACTTACCCAAGACGATTTCGGTGATGAGAAAGATTGCCTACAGTCCCGACGTCTCGAGTAATGTGTCGAATCTGGTTCTCGAGTTCGTCGCTGAGCTCAACGCGTCCATGGCTGAACTGCGCAAGGAGACTCCCTCGGTGCTCAACGACGAAAACAAAGACCAGGTCAAGCATCTCAAGACCAGAAAGCGCAAGCTTTTTGCCGACACGTTGCGGGACCTGCGGGCCATGGGGCTGCAGCACAACTTGTCTCAAGACAAACTTGGGGACCAGAGCTCGCTTTCTGTCGTGTTGTCAAATTTGGCGGCCCTCAGCTCGGCGACGACTGAGGCCGGAGTAGCAGCCAAAGAGGCCGAATACTTGTTGCATAAAACACTTGATCTTGCACCGCGGGCCAGAGAAGCTTCTCGGGAGCATTCGGAGGATCTATCGAGCGCCGAAGCGGTCAGAAGCGTGGGCTATGTGGAGGGCTTGCTTCATTTCGTCTTGTCTCAGCGCCGAAGTCTTGGGACAGTCAGCAAACAGCGCAACAGCTTGCGGCAAACCATGACGCAATTCAAGAATCTCGGTGATGTTTCCAAGAATGGGGCCCTTATTGTCAAAACACACCCCACGACTTGGCCCCGCTTGCTACCATGGCTTGTTCACGGTATTGACTTTGCTCTCCGGCTCGTCGAGACACACGGCAAGGTTGGCCAGGTAAACAACCAGGATGTGGTACAGGGTCTACGGCAGTGGGCGATTCGGATGCGTACACGGTCTGCTTCTGCACGTGGCCTCCTCAGTCTACCGTCCCATTTGAGCTCAGCGTCTCACGAAGAATTAGGGCAAGAAGTGTTGGTGGATTTCAAAGAGTTGAACGAGCATCTCGAATCGGTGGCGATGGCGCGTCCTGATCTAGCATTCATTGTTCACCACCTCTCTGCATGGACTCATCCCGAGGTCACCAATGTCCACATTCCTCAACAGGAAAGCAAACTCATCGAATTCGCTGACTCTGTATCTACGCTCACGGATACGGTTCTTGTGGCGATTGAAGGAGCCAAGAAGAACGGCATGGCCATTCCTAGAGATCAAGACGAACCCGGGTGGCTGACCAAACACAACGAGGCTTTCTTGGCCATGATTCACCAACTTCGGATGGACAGCGTGGAACGCAGAATTCATACTTGCATGGATATCATGCAGCAAATTCCACTGAACGACGATCCTCTTACGAGCCAGGCAGCAGTTTGCATTATTAGTCTTGCTTCTCCAATTCTGGACCAGTTCTATTCGCTGTGTGAGCAGAGCATCGAGCAAGGCCAGGAACTGCACCGCGCGACGGCGCACATGGCCTACAACTTGACCAAAGCCTTCAATCAAATTGCCTCTCAAGGCTTCTGCACCCCTCAAGAGAAGTCGGACGAAACATCAGGAGGCGATGCTGGTCAGCTGGAAGCGGGCACGGGTCTGGGTGATGGCGAAGGCGCGGAGGATATCAGCAAAGATATCAAGGACGACGAGGACCTGACTGAGCTCGCGCAAGAGGCGAACAAGGAGAAGAATGAGGGCATTGAAGATGAGAAGGATGCGGTGGACATGGCCGATGAGGACATGGAGGGCGAGATGGGCAGTGTTGCACCAGAGGATGAAGAAGACGAGCGGTCGCAGAAGGGTGATGATGAGGAAGAGGAAGAGAACGATATGGATGAAGAAGCCGGAGAAGTCGATGATCTTGATCCGACTGCAGTGGATGAGAAGATGTGGGACGGCAACGACGATGAACAGGCTGAGAAGGATCAGCAAGGGAATGAGACAAATGGGCAGCAGCAAGATGATGATGAGCAAATGGCGACGGAAGAGGATACAAAGAAGAAGGACGGAAAACCGCAGCCCGAGCCGGACGAGAACAAGGACGATAAAGAGCGGCAGGGTGAGGAGGAAGATGTGGAGAAGGAGGAGAATGACGAGGATGAGCTGGAGGACGAGGATGTTCATGCTCAGGAGGAGTTGAATCGACAAGATCAAAATGTTGAGCAGCAGGAGACGCTGGACCTTCCAGAAGATATGGAGTTGGATCTGGACGACAAGGAGGGCCTCTCTGAGAGCGACGACGGCGGCGAAGAAGTGGATGATCTGGACGATCTTGAGGATGCGAATAATGAGCCTGAAGAGCAGGAGGCCATTAATAAGGACGAGGATGAGGACATGGAAGACGCTGCTGCATCGCAGCCATTGCAAGAGGAGGCTGGACAAGACGAGCAGATGAGCGAGGACGAGATTGACGAGGATGAAGTTGGCCAGGGCGTGGACGAGGTGACGGACGAAGTGGATCCCGATGTCGACAACGAAGCTGATGAGGACGAGGCTCAGGAAGAGCAAAACGACCAAGCGCCCGAGGCACCCCACGAGGATAATGCCAACGCCGATGTGGACAATGCCGCCCCTAGCGATGTGAAGAGTTCCGGAGTCGATCAAAACCAGCAGGCGATGGACCTTGACGAAAAGTTCCAAGCTCAAGCAGCCCAACAAGACCAAGGCGAGATGGGTGACGGAGCCGCCGACCAAGACACCAGCGCGGGCAGCAAAGGAGAAACATCTCGGGCCAATGAAACCGTGGACAAGTCTCAGCAGGAAGACGACGCGGAGGAGTCAGCCAGCAGTGACCCGTTTCGAAAACTAGGCGACGCGCTGGAGAAGTGGCACCGGCAGAATACGGCTATCCAGGACTCCAAGCAGGAAGACGTGTCTGCTCAGGAAGCGCAAGAAGACCAAGCTGAGACGGCGGAGGAAGAGCAGGGGCGTCGCGAATATCAGCATCTACAAAACGATGAGACGTCCGCAGACACCCAGGCAATGGGCAAAGCCGACGAGGATGAGGCGCAAGCGATTGACGAAGCCATGGCGATAGATGACGAGGAAGAAGAGCAGACGGAGGCCGCGAAGGAGAGTCGCGCCATGGAGCAAGACGCTGGGGAGGAGGACGAGAATCAAGATGCCGCAGACAAGATGGACCTTGAGGAGGACGCGACCGAAGCACCAGACAAGGCAACAGAGGATAGCACCAAGACGGGCGTACAAACACGGCAGGGAAAATACCACGACGACACGGACAGCATGAAGGACGACGACGACGAGGCGCAGCAGGAGCAGGACGACGCCGAAGATGACGCCCAGATGGAGGAGACATCTGAGCAGCTCTCAACAACACACATCTCAGACCAAGCCCGCGCAGAGGACGGCGACTTTACCGAATGCCTCGAGCAATGGAGCGAACTCCAGAGCAAGTCACAAGCGCTCTCCCTAGCGCTCACCTCGCAGCTACGCCTCATCCTGACGCCCTCACAATGCACCAAAGTCAGCGGGTCCTTTCGCACAGGCAAGCGCCTCAACATCAAGCGCATCATCCCCTACATCGCATCCAGCTACAAGCGCGACAAGATCTGGATGCGCCGCGCTCTGCCTTCCAAGCGCCGCTACCAGATCCTCCTGTGCGTAGACGACAGCAAAAGCATGGGCGAGTCCTCCTCAGGCAGACTAGCCCTACAATCCCTCGTCATGGTCTCCCGCTCACTGGCCATGCTGGAGGCCGGACAGGTCGGCGTAGTCGGCTTCGGCCGCGATGTCTTCACGGCGCATGAGCTCACGGAGCCGTTTGCGTCTGCGGATGCCGGCGCGCGGGTTTTGCAGAAATTCAGCTTCGCGCAGGATAGTACGGATGTGGCGCTGCTGATTCGCCAGACGCTGGATATGTTTCGCAGGGCGCGACAGCAGCAGGGCCCGTCGTCGTCGGGGGGAGGCCAAGGCGCGGAGTTGTGGCAGTTGGGATTGATTCTGTCGGATGGGCTTACGCCATCGTCTGCGCATGATTCTATTCGGCGGCTGCTGAGGGAGGCTATGGAGGAGAGGATTATGCTGGTGTTTATTATTATGGATGATACGGGGAGGAAGAAGGGGGATAGTGTGCTGGAGTTGAAGGAGGCCAAGTTTGTGCAGGCTGCGGATGGGAGTGGAGAGAGTCGGGTCGTGATTGAGCGGTATTTGGATACTTTTCCGTTTCAGTATTATCTGATTGTACATGACTTGGAGGAGTTGCCGACGGCGTTGGCGGGGTTGTTGAGGACGTGGTTTGCTGAGGTAGCGGCTTGATGATGGATGGATGGCGGATGATGGGTGATGAGCTGGAGTTTGTTTTACTTTGGTACATTTTGGTTGTTGATGGATTTGCTTGTTTGGAATGGTGCGATTTATCATGTTTGTGTCTCGGTCATATTTATGTACTTGTTCCATCGTTCTACAAGTTTTGTTATCTGCATACATACTACAAGGTAGTCACATATGGTCAGTCATACGAGTAATAACGTTTCTTGGTGTTTCGTTTACCGCTTCTTCTTGAAATACCACGCCTTGGCGTCGACGCAGCATCTACAGCTATGAGAGAGAGCATGAAATCGTAAACTCAGCTCGCAGCTCAAAGATAAGCGAGACATATTACCAGATGTCCAAGCGGTGAAGAGCATTTGCCGCTCCCTTAATAAGTACCCGTCCGGTGAGGACTCCGTGGATAGGAAGTATCTTGTTGTAGGTATTTGCGGAGTACAGTAGAACCTCGATATCACGATCCTCACCCTAGCCGATATCCTCTCTGGACCGTACGGAGTACATAGGTACCTATACATATCTGATACGTATGTATGTACCTGATTTATTCACTACGCCACCACTGATGCAGAACGGGTTGTTTGTTTTTAGGTTTGCTTGATTGGGCGGTGTGAGCCGCATGTAGGCCTGCCGGGGCCGGGGAAGGTCCCTGT
>SRQH01000435.1:0-24345 GCA_018360345.1 Claviceps sp. LM84 group G4 | reverse complement strand
CGACTATACCGAAATGCCTGTTCGGACTTTGCAGACTGGGACGCAAGCGTTTGGACGAGAGTCCACCCAGAAGTTCGCAACAGGCATTTCGGTATAGTCGCTTCCCCACGATGTCGTCTTCCAGGTATTGATGTAGGGAACAAATAACTCGGTCGTTCAGTTGGATTGTCGATGCCTCTTTCAGGTCGAGATATTCATCTTCGGACTCGTACCAATCCTCTCCCATCATCTTCCATCACATCTCAGTAGAAATTAGGGGACCTCTCAAGGTACAAGTCTTTCCACCAAGCGACAGTTAGTCCAAGAGTACCTGAGGAAAGGTGACGGCGACGTTCGGGCCAAGATTATCATCGGAGAGGGGGATGTCAGACGTTTCACCCAATCTGCCCAAGTCGTCCCAGTCAAAGGAAGCGAGCAATGACTTGCGAGGGCGAATTCCCCTGGAAGATCTTTTCTTCTTTCCTTTCTTGTGTCTGAGGTCCGGTGCCGTCTGGGGGGTCTGCGGGTGTTCGAGCCGGGTTTCTGTGGCGGAATGTGGTGTTTATCCACACTCCACGGAAACGAGAATCTAGCCATCAGGACTCAGGACTCCAGTAGAATTCTATGTAGGTCCACGATGCCCTGAAATATCGATCTGGAATCCATGAATAGAACCCGTCTCGACTCTCACCTCACCCTCAATGGTGGGCCAACAAGTTGACAACTAGTGTTAGGTATCTAGATTCTACTGAGTATTCTTGCACAAGATCCAACAATCTGGGCTCCTTCATCCACACATTACCTGATACTCACACTCAGCTGACGGCCACACACATACCGGTAGTAACCTGATATGGAGCTTCTCAATTCCATCGTCGTCCTCGCCGCCATGGCCTCCACCACCCGGGCTTGCCACTGCCGAACTAGCTCATGAGTCATACGGCTTGGCCTACTACGCCACCGCGACCTGCTGCCTAAGAACCGGCGGCACAATGTCAGTGTTTATTTGTCCCAGTGGGCCACTGGGAAATGAAATCCGCTTAGAGGCATTTAAGAACTGCTGCGAGGAGATGCTATTCACAACAGCCTGTGACGACTAGACCGCCCGGGACAATATTCGACTGTGTCATCTTGAGACTTGAGGACAGCACTCCCGGGGCCCAAAAAACGAGAAGGGCGAGAAAGGAGCAGAACTGAAAACTGAAAACTGGAAACTGGAAACTGGAAACTGGAAACTGGAAACTGGAAACTGGAAACTGAAAGATAGCTTCGAATGGTGCTTTGTGTCCTCCCTCATCATGTAATCGGCGTGTGGAGAGCGGCCTCGGCACAGAGATGAGGTAGAAGTCGCGCGAATGCAGGGCATGTGAAAGAGAAATTGAAATTGATAGCGAACGTCACGCCTATTTGCATGACCAGGGGATGGACAGCTAGGGCAAGATGGCGAAACGACAATTGATCGCTTGACATAAAGTCGTCCATGTCGCCTGTGTTGATGCCATGAACGGCCCTCGTTCTCATCATCAGAGTCAGGACAGTAGTTCAAGCTACGTCTGTAGATTTCCAATTTCCGACGCCCGGTGCGGTGGGCAGATACCGCACCCTAACTTTGAACGCAACGCTCCTCTCTTTGTCAAAATCTTCCCGTCTCTTGCTATCCGTGTTTCTCCTTTGTCCATTACATTTACATCCATCTTTCTCTAATGCTCTTTGACTCATAGAAGTCATCGCCGTAACTTGTAAGCCTCGCAGCCAGGGCCCAGACGCGCTTGTCGCTTGATCACACAATGAGTCAATGACACATGCCGACGGCTTCTTCCCTTCGGCCTCACTTTCACCACTGAGCCTTTGTACAAATCGCGACAAATTCGAGGCATTTTTGTAAACGCTTCGGTGTTCCATCACCGGCTGCTCCATTATCTTTTTAGATGTTGTCATGACGGGGGACATTGCATTTGCATGATGACTGGGTAAGACTCTGAAGAACTACGTTGCGCGGGATAGAAAGTGCAGGGCTTTCATTTTCTCAAGTCGAGGGTCGACTTTACGTTGTGGATTACCTTGGGCATAACCCAGCTGGGTGCTCTAGTATGGGTAAAATGCCACAGAGAGAGCCTTTGCCTAATTTGCCTTCATCGCGACAACGCCATCTTTATCGAATGGCCATATCATCCAGGACGGATTCATGTACGTACAACTACCGTAGTTCAGCTTCAACCCCATGCTCTCTTTGACTTTGTTTGTCCGCGTCGACGCGAAGAATTCGGGCCACCTGCATAATACAATGACCGTCGATGAGGAAGCTTACATGCGCAGCATCAGCTTTCAAGTTCCATGCACTTTGCCCTATTTGTCTATTAGACATCCAACCCACTCAATTCAATGTTCCATTGTGTCTTACTCTTAACATGTTGCATCATTCTAATTCCTCCTTCAATCTCCTCACGAAAGCACCTTATTGCATTCATCTCCGCACCAAGCCACCAATGAATGCAACGTTCTCCTCACTACGACAAAACATTCCAAATTTCCCCTTAATTCCCCTCTTTTCATCATACAACTCCGAACAGTCAGGCGGCATCTCAAAAGTAAGAGCGTTGCCTGTCAATGCCAAATCGGGTCATGACTGCTTTTTTTTGTTTCGTGTGTTGCGGTTGCCTATCATTGTGTTACAGCGCGACGCAGCGATGATGGGGCTTTTGCGACAAATAGCTGCTGCGGCTGTTTGCAACCGAGCAAGTTTGAAGTCATGAATATGGGGCGGTAGCCGTGGAAGTCGGGACATGTCTACAGTCTACTCCGTAAGTAAGTATGATTGCCGAGTGGCGATTTTAAGACGACGAAGTTTGAGTATATATACCGGTTCACGCTCTCTTCTTCTGTTCGACGAGGTTGGAAATAGCAAGTCTAAACGTCATCTTTTCATCCATGATTCCATCAGCATCGCCATGCTAAGTCTGACAATTTCTGAGTCTCAATCATCTTATCATCTTATGCTAGTAACGCTACTATGCAGCCACAGTTTCCGTTATTACCTGGCTCTTTCCTTGGAAGCCCTGGACGACGGGTGAGGTGCTTGTTGCGCCATCTTCATACAAGCATCACGTTTCGTTGAACCGGATCCATCTTGCCCTTCCACCTTCCAACCCTAGTCTCTCGACCTTTCATGCACATTGCATGGCAATGACAATATTCTCCATGGCACGGCAATATACGTACTCAGCATGGGTTCCTCCTGCTTCATCGCCATACCTCTGCAGCAAGACCAACTGACAGTGGAATGAATGCCACTGAAACGTCGTCGGTCGATCGATCGCCTTGCAGTCGCTTCTAGGCTCGCCCGCTGTATGTCCAAGTATATTCCCACTATTGATGTCCCTCACGGTTTACCAAGGATAACAACTGAGGCCAGGGGAATGAGCCTTCTCGCCACATATCTCATAATCTCGTACAAGAACCCAAGACCCACCAAATATTACCGCAGCGATCTTTGAGCGTTGACAGTTGTTCGGCCCTGGCCCCAGGCCGATTCCGAAGCGCATAATCATATGACACCATGACTCGCCGCCCATAGGCCGTGCACCACAAGTTTAACTCAACATTCGGTCGTCACGGACACGGACGAGATCAAAGTCTTGCCGTCCGCAGAACAAGTTAAACGGCAGAGCCGCTTGGTCAGGGATGCCCCCTTGGCTCAGCAAAGCTCAAACACCGTGAAATCTTCAGTCGGCAGCCCAGAGCTCAGGAGCTGGTCAACCCTATCATCAATCCTCTGCGAGCCGGACCGCGACATGAATAACTCTTCACTAGCGACTGACTTACTTCTCCTTATCAGGGTGTCAAGACAGATGTCACAAGACAACGGGGTCTCAAGACATCTGGTATTGGCGGCTGAGCTGGACACTAGTTTGGTGGGAAGTCTCTTGAGGAAGGGCGTAGGGGCTGATAACTAACCTGAATATTTCAGACGACGCAAGCGAATGGAATTGTATACTCTACTCAAGAAAAGAAGAATAGAAAACCAGGAAGGAAACAATTGACAACATACGGAGTACACATTAAAAAAAGAAAAGAAAAAAGAAGAAAAAAAGACAAGAAAAATAGCAAGAAAAATGACAAGACAAAAATGCATCTAAGAAAAAACAGACTTTATTTGAGCATTTCGAACTTTCGAAGTCCACGACTCAGTCACTCGACTCTACAAATATCAACAGTCAAAGAAATCGAAAAAGTTCCAGGGCCAGCTTCCAAGGAGCAGGCGAAATTTCTCGGTTGGAAACTTGGAATCGAGAATACATCGATTCTCGAACGCTGCGCCTGTCGCCAAAAGATACAACTTGCTACGATTCCCTCTCTCATTCTCTCCCAGGGTTCACTTTTCAGACCAAGACTAGACTCCTGAGTCTCCTGGCTGAGAGGCCTTGGATATTTGTTGTCGTCGGTCGAGTAAATGATGGAAGGTCGTCGGCGATGCCATAGGGTGTGCAAGGAGGGTTCGGGAGCTTTCGTATTGTTGAGTGTTCGAACAGTTCTTTGTCTTGGAAGTTGGTTGTCTGAACTTTGAAGGTATCTCTTAAGCAAAAAAGCAATAAGGCTGAGCATCTCTTATCGGATATCTGATGATCTGATCAGTGGTGGTAACTGTTCTTCTCGTGGCGGCTGCAGGCTTGTACGTTCTCTACTTTTACTTTTGGGCTCCCTTGTGTAATTCCTCCCTCATTAGCTAGCTCGTAGATAGCAATAAACTCATTCAATTCTTGTCGCTCGATACTCAGCTCAGACCTAAGTGAAACTTTGAACTCTTTGTATTAGCTTAACTCTTGCCATGACTTTTATAGCTTCTAGATTCTAATCGTTAGTTTTCCTTATCACGAAAGTCTCAAAATTATGAGATCTATGAAAGAGTTTTCAATATAGCATCAATTAGCATCCAGTGTTCGGACCGGGACGAGATGGGACTTTGTCACTTTGGGGCTTGACGGTACTGTAGTACGAAGCAAACACATAAGAGACAGTGTGAGAGGATGTTCCGCGCTAAAACCTAAACCCTACCTCCCCTCAATTGACAATCACGTAGATTCCGCGCCGCCCGCGCCTGCGGACGTGGCACGTTCGAGGGTAGAAGACCATGGTGATTCAAAGAAAGAATGGAGGAATAGTGTGTCGCGTATCCTCTACTAGCAAAAAGACGAGATCATAGATGATGCTTCTTGCCTCATGGTGCTGCTCTGCGAGAACGATACCGCGGGACGATGAGTTGTTGTGATTCATGATGCGCACAGTGCCGGCTACCTCCTATGTACATAGGTACCTAGGTAGTAGGTAGGTACCTAGGTATGTATTCCAATTTCCGACTCGGGTCCCGGCAGAGTGGGGCAACTCAAATTGCGGGGTGCACTTTTCCACGACTTGTAAGTTGTAAGTTGTGGCTGGGACTCTGGGAGTCGAGGGTCGGAACTCGGGACTCGGGACTCGTCACTCACGACTCGACATTCTGTCTGAAACTTCCTCGACTGCGGAGGCACACCTCATCACCTTGCCCTTTATTTTCCTCAAGACTTTCTTTGGTTCACGTGTTGCCTTGATCGACGTGGGCGCTTTTCACTGCGCGTCATATGCACCAGCGAGATGGCTTGTTGCTCCCGCGATGAACATTGAAACGCGTTACGCTGCTGACCGTGTTCCGCCTAGGTACTCCCAAAATGATGTGTTCAAGGTTTGATCGTATACAAATTCTGACCGCGCTTCTTATTCGGCGTCTGAAGCAGATACACACTGGGAGCTCGATGGATCGCTTGGCAATACAAATTCTGCATTCGCTGTCATTGGGACCCAATCTAGGATCCCCCTTCGATCCTCCACCAGCTTTCCTCGTTGATTTTCCACAGAATCTAGATCTCTGTGCGGCGGTGCAACTTGTTACTTTGGAGTTATGGCCTTTTTGCTAGGATCGTTTCATTTGCCGTCTATGAGCGGCATAAACTTTCTGGACTGTGCTACTATGTCTGTGAAGGGGAGTCTTCTTCAGCAGGCACCCGTGAGAAGATATCACGATGAAATCCTTCTCCATCATGATCTCCTTCTCATCTTTACGGCGTACTTCATATTCCAGCCCATTCATTACCTTTTCACGCGCCACGTATCAATTCTATGTGAGAATAATCACGAACCTCTGTTGCTCCGCGCGGCGCGGACGCATTTCTTTAATGTCTAGGCCCTAGGGATCGTGATTAGAAAAACTCTTGCTCTGTGCAATGTGCATCACTCATGTAGCTTGATAAGAAAGCTGCACTTCACAGAACCTATATCGATGGAGGGCTGCATTTATTATTATTTAATGCAATGGGTGTCATTAGTACCCTATTTCAGACCTCCATTCCGATCTCGCCATCCACCATCCCGAATCCTTCATGAGATTCGCCGGCTTGGTAGAAATTCCTGAGAGCTAGTAATAGTATCTCTGTGATATCTCTCGCCCACAGGAGCGACTTCGCATACATGCGTGGATTTGTGGTTGTTTCAACCAGAATCGAGCTACCAGGAATAGGCGGCAGGTCATTTCGTAATTATACTTATTACTGAAATGTGAATCCGAGAGGTTTTTACTGGAGCATAAAAGGGACGTGTTTTCCTCCACGCCAGAGAAAACTGTGCTTACTTTTCTGTAACTGCGGAAAAAAGACTGCTCTTACTTGTACACAATTCTGCCAAAAAAAAAAAAAAAAACCAGCCGCCTCTCTTCAAGCACACCATATCACACCACACCAATCCAATCCAATCCAATCACCATAAGTTCTCAACATGAAGTTCCTCACTTCCGTCGTCGCTCTCGCCACCATGGCCTCCACCACTCTGGCCTGCCACTGCCGCACTGGCAGCGGCGGCTTCGACATGGACACCACCAAGGTTTGCTGTATGAGAACCGGCGTCAGCATGTTGAAGCACACTTGTCCCAACGGGGCGCTTAACCAGGACTATGGAATGAAAATGAGCGCATTCACGGCCTGCTGTTTCGAAGCCGGCTTACACGTAACCTGCGACTACTAGACCAGCCCGCAAACGAGCTGACCTTCTATTCAGCTCTGTTATCTGTGAGCAACAGCACTGCCGTTGCCCGAGAACGAAGAGGACTGAGAAGGGGGGGCAGAAAATGAGCATTTGGGATGGAACAGTTTGGAGCAGTGCTTTCTAAGTTTCTGTTTTTGTTTTTGTTTTTTTGGACATGTTCCTACCAGTGTGGATGTTGCTTCGGCACAGGGAGAGTGAGGAATAGACCGCTTGTGCAGGAAAAGAAGCTGTGGTTTGCAGCAGGATGCTACAATTCTTTGTGTGATAGGGAGCTGGGCGGTGGGGAGTCGGGACAGCTATGGCAAGATGTCAATACAACAACTGATCACTTCACATGCGAAGCCGGTCGTTTGTACTCTGTATCTATCGATATATTCCAGGGCAGGATTGACTCTTTCCCGTAAATGATATAACCGTTCCGATCAACGTCTGCAAAGCGCTCGCTCTCATGTTCCCGAATCCCGATGCTATGGGCAAACACGGGAGCCAAGTCCCTACTGTAAGAACAGGAGGAGTCCTATTATAGGAAGCACGTTCTCCGGACGCCGGCTCAGTCTACGTATGGGCATTACTATCAACTCTATCGCTCAGCGTTAACGATGTGCGGGAGATCCGCTCCACTGGATCCATCATCTCTATCGACGACTGCATACCTACTCATGGGTTTGTACTGATGCAGACCATCGAAGAACGGGCCGTTTCATTCCAACCAGAGGCCCTACAATTAAAGTCCCCAGCTTCATCGGTGAGTTACGCTCGGGTCTCGGCCCAGTCGGCTCCCTGGATTCGCGGTTCGCCTTATGCCTGCCGCCAAGCGTTATGCCACTGCTGGTCGAATAAGTCATGTCCAATCCTTCTGGAACACAACGATAGTCATTGTACTTTGATGTATTGTCCTGACGTCTGCAATGAGGGAAGGCTCCTCATCTCAGTGTATTTAGGTTCGTTACTCTCTAGTCTCTAGCGATGGCTTGTCCGGTCTTTGGGGTCTTGAACAGCGCTCAGCTCCATGGTGATAGATGATTGTGGAGTGCAATATTCGAGCGAAGTATGTGTCCGCTGTAAATTCTGCTGTTGAGCGCACATATTCCCCTTTCCACTGCGATTAGCCGACGCTAGATTGACTCATCGAGATTTTATTTTCGCATTATTTGCTCCATTAGAAACACATATTCGTGGAGTAGTCGGTATCATGTATGGGAGGGTCCGTAGCGAGAACTTGGCGCGTTGCACCAAGCAGGACATGGGTAACCAACGAGATTCCGTGCCAAAGGCACTGTGAGGCACATCGTTACTATCGCCGAGAGAGTCTAGACTTAGAGAGAGAGAGGGGCCGGGGCCGACGCAAAAACGCTGGACGATACATCATCATGCGACAGAAGTTCTCTCTCGCAATCCTCTACGTTCGCCGTTGGAGAACACGGCTTGACATGCCGGTTGCAGAATTTCGTGGGAAGTGAACTGCATCTTGTGGCCTATTCCGGAGAATTTCCCCTTTCGGATCCTGCAGCATGCGGTGTTTGTGGCCTCGCAATTACACAAAGGGAGCACGCATATTGGCACCTACCTACACGTTTACATATCGCATGTGTATGCGGACACGTCATGAGCCGATAGGCTCCCGTGCCAAATTCGCTCTGTGTACGGAATGGCATGGCAAAGGAGCCTTGGCGTGATCCATGATCCTCCACTCCAGACTTTTATTACACGATGCCGTCCCGCGACGGCGCGAATCGAACCAGATTCGATTGGGGCGTTTTTGCGCGACAAATGTGCCTATTTTCTCCGTAGGTTTTCATACCGCTCTTGCAAAGGGTGTATGGCATGCACTCTTTTTATCACACGTTCGTTCGTTCGTTCGTTCGTTCGTACGAACATTTGCGCGCCTTGAATCTGCTGTAGCCTGTGCTTTCAGCCGTAACACTCCGCGAAGTCCCGTCTAGGGTTGCAAGGTTTTCCCTTCATGCGGGTTATCATAAGCCAACGGGAGCTCTGTGGCTCAAGAAGAAAAAATTGATCAAACGATGATCACTTCTCTCCATTTGAAAGTTGCAGCCTCAACTTCAAGTCAAGAGATATATGGGCGTCGGGTATGACTATGCACAGACCAGACACAGTTTGCGCTCGCCAGATCGCAACGCGCTACATGTTTTAGAACTGGATGCTGTAGGTTCTTTTGATGCTGTTCATGATGGGCTCTTTGCATGATCTACATCACGGCAACATCCACCCTTGTTGAAACTTGAATAACCAGAATCATGACCGAGACTTGATGTGCTCTCTACACAGGTGTTCACACTCACCTGTGCGTCGGCCATTTGTGTCTTTGACGCCGTGGCCCGTGGTGAAGCCCTTAATAAGGCCCATCGTAAGGCGATCCGACCCTCGTTCGCTTGGTCTCGGTAGCAGTCTCTTGCGAATTTCTCCTTCTTTCCTGACTATCTCTCCGCTCACTCGCTCTCGAGCAAGTCCGCGAGTCAAAGACGTCTGATGAGACGTTGCACTGTGCAGAATTAGACTCATTGCGCTGACGTGTTGCTGTCCCTCTTAGTTCGATGACTACATCTGCCCCGTGAACGTCAAGGCATACTCAATCGAACATCAGCCACGGCGATCTCTACAGGCTCTGAGGCTCTGGCCTTCTGAACACTGGATCGACTAGCACTGAGAAGTGAAAGCCGAGAGCTGCGGACTATGCAGAGAACACTGACTTGCTACAGTCCCTAGCGAGACACGCAGTTCGGCAAGCATCGCCGACAGAAAATTGCTTGACAATCAACACTCAACTGCTGAATCGACGGAGTAAGGCACGGAAGCCTCGAGTAACGGTGCGGCGACGTTCGCCACGAAGTCAACATGGCGAGATGAGCTCAATGATATGGGCACCTTCATGCGGCATTTCCTGAGGAGTCCAGACTCCAGAGATGTCGGCGCGGCATGGCAATGACAAGGGGTATTTCCCGATGTCGCAGTGAGTACCTAACCTTACATACCTAAACTGGATGTAGGTACCTATGTACATACCTGTAGTGTGACTGAGCGATAAGCATTGAACTCGTGCATGCGGTGATGGCGGAAGGACGTGTTCGTGGCGGAATAATATTAGGTCTTCGAGGAGATCATCTTGTTGGCTATCAAGCGATTAGAGTCGATGCGTTCGTTTAAGGTGAAGCCGCAGAACAACCACATGAGGTGGTACTCCGTGTCACTGGTCAGGTACGGAGTATGTACTCCGTAATACCTGCGGCCTGCCAGCTGTACATAGAGCGCCCCGCTTGAGTAGCCTAAATTCACACCTGCAGACCGCTGGAGATCCTTCGAGTACAACTGGCAAATTTTCACCCCTCTATCGATAAGGCGAGGAGGGGCATCCGAATCGTTTCTTAAGTTTGCGCCCATCTACGAGTTCACGACCACGCGTCACACGCGCCAAGTCCATCAATTGCCTCGCTGACGAGCCGTCTCGTCTTTCACCATGCCGCACGAGGTCCTCGTTGGTAGTTCGTGCTTCACTGAATCCAGCGCCCAGGAATTGCGGGCGCGCGCCAACAAGACCAGTCAGCCCAAGATCAAGCAGATCCGAGGCCAATGGGTGTACTACGTCGACCTCAAGTCGTCCGACAGAGCTGTCATCGACAATGTGAAGACGCTCCTCCAGGATATCGACTCTGAGCCCCTTCTGGCCTCCGAGAGCACCACCAGCTCAATCACCGTCTACGTCACCCCTCGATATCTTTCTCCATGGAGCTCCCAGGCCACCAACATTGCCCACGTGTGCGGCCTGGCCGGTAAAGTCAACCGAGTTGAAAGAGGAAGGCTTTTGGTGGTCGAATTCAAAGATGAATATGAGGTCGGACAAGACGTGACGTTCCGCGATATCCTCCACGACCGCATGACGGAGACGTTCGCTTTCGAGAAGCCCCAGCTTGACGTCATGTTTGCCGCCGGCAATCCCGCGCCTCTCACCGTCGTCGACATCTTTGCCAACGGTGGCGACCCTCTTCGCACTTTGCAGGCGTACAACAAAGAGAAGGGCCTCAGTCTGGACGACTCCGAGATGCAATACTTGGTCGATGTTTTCAAGAAATTGGGTCGATCGCCCCACGATGTTGAGCTTTTTATGTTCGCGCAAGTGAACTCCGAGTGAGTTGCCAACTACAGCCACATCCCATCGACGAATAACTCTAGAGCACTACTAAGTCTCTCACGTTTCACCCATCTACTAGACATTGCCGTCACAAAGTATTCAATGCCAGCTGGACGATTGATGGTGTTAAAAAGGACAAGAGCTTGTTTGAGATGATCCGAAATACCCACAAGAAGACGCCCGACTATACCGTGTCGGCCTACAGTGATAATGCGGCTGTTCTTCAAGGCGAGACTGCCAACTTCTGGGCGCCCGACTTCACCACTGGAACATGGACCTTGACTCCAGAGGTAGCTCACATATTGGCCAAGGTTGAGGTGAGTCAAAAATTTCTTTATCCTGAGAGGCGTCCGTTGCTAATGTTCAACGCTTTCGGCAGACTCATAACCACCCTACTGCCATCTCGTGAGTTTCTGCGCTTGAGGCTTGCCACAAGCCGGTATGTCGCATTCCATGACTAACGCGAGGTGCAGACCCTTCCCCGGTGCCGCTACCGGCTCCGGCGGTGAAATTCGTGACGAAGCGGCCGTCGGTCGAGGTTCCGTGACCAAAGGCGGTCTTGCTGGTTTCTGGGTTTCTGACCTGCTCATTCCCGAACATACAGCTCCCTGGGAGAAGGATATTGGCCGACCCGCACACTACGCCAGCAGTCTCGATATCATGCTAGAAGCCCCTATCGGTAGCGCCCGTTTCAACAACGAGTTTGGACGACCTTGTCTCACTGGATGCTTCCGAACTCTACTTACTCCTGAGATCCCGACCGATGATGCCAAGGCCGGCAGTTTGGCATGGCGCGGTTACCACAAGCCCATTATGCTGGCTGGTGGTCTTGGAACCGTCCGTCCCCAGCACGCTTTGAAGGAAGAGCGCTTTGTACGCGAAGGCGCGCACGTTATTGTCCTCGGTGGCCCAGCAATGTTGATCGGTCTTGGTGGTGGTGCGGCTTCCAGTAACGCCTCTGGAGAGACCAGCGCGGATCTGGACTTTGACAGTGTCCAGCGTGGTAATCCTGAGGTATTCTCTTCTCTCCTTCTCCATACTTTCTCCCATTGTCGCTTTGTGGCAACGAGCATTACTAATGCGCTATTAGATGGAACGCCGCGCTCAAATGGTGATCAACACTTGCGTAAGTCTAGGAGAAGAGACACCCATTGCCATGATTCACGATGTCGGCGCTGGCGGTCTTTCCAACGCTCTACCAGAACGTAAGCTTGTCTTTGCTCTCCTCCCCATTTCTCAGGCTCCGGAGCTGACTTGTAGGCAGTGGTCAAGGATGCTGGTTATGGTGGCAAGTTTGAGTTGCGCCAAGTGGAAAGTGCTGATCGAAGCATGAGCCCTCTTCAAATCTGGTGCAATGAGTCGCAAGAACGATATGTCCTCCTCATCAACCCAGAGAACATGAACCGGTTTACCAGCATCTGTCGTAGGGAACGCTGCGGCTTCTCCAATGTTGGAAATGTCGTTACCAGAGACACAAATGGAAACGCCAAGCTTGTACTCACCGATCGCGAATCAAAGGAGTATCCTCGACCTATTGATCTTCCAATGGATGCCCTGTTCCCTCCCAAGCGCCAACAGGTACGAAACGTCACCTCCAATAAGCCCACTTTGACGCCTTTTAATGCTCTCGCAAGCCTGCAAAAGGCCTTTGGCAAGGAGCTTGATGATGCTTCGTTATTCAAGAAGGCTGTTAAGCGCGTGTTCTTGATGCCGGCCGTCGGTTCAAAGTCTTTCTTGATCACCATTGGTGACAGAACTGTCGGTGGTCTCACCGCACGAGATCAGTTTGTTGGTCCATGGCAAACACCTGTGGCTGATGTTGCCGTGACTGCCACTTCATTCCACCTCGGCGGGAAGCAATTGACCGGTGAGGCCATGGCCATGGGCGAGAAGCCTACGCTTGCTCTGATTAACCCTGGTGCTTCGGCTAGAATGGCGGTTGCAGAAAGCTTGATGAATCTCGGTGCTGCCGATATCATGGGAGATCTGCGACGAGTCAAGCTCTCAGCCAACTGGATGGCTGCCGTCAGCCACCCCGGCGAAGGTGCTGCGCTCTACGAGGCTGTTGAGGCGATTGGCATGGAGATGTGTCCCGAACTGAGCATCAGCATCCCGGTCGGAAAGGACTCGACCTCCATGAAGGCGGTCTGGAAAGACCAGGACGGTACCAAGAGCGTGACAGCACCAGTCTCTGTCGCGATATCGGCATTCTCTGTGGTGGAGGACATATTCAGCACCTGGACACCTCAGCTCCGAAGAGTAGAAGATGTGGGCGAAACGATCCTCTTGTTCGTTGATCTCGCAGAGGGTCGCCGAGCCATGGGAGGTTCAGCCTTAGCACAGTCTCTAGGCGCGCTTGGAGATGAAGCCCCCGACATGAAGAATTTTGGCCTCATCACCGACTACTTCGACGCTCTGTCGCAGCTCCACAAGAGCGGAGTTGTGCTTGCATACCACGACCGTTCCGACGGTGGATTGATCACCACGATTGCCGAGATGATGTTTGCTGGCCGATGCGGCGTGGACATGATGGTGGACGGCATTTCCAAGTCTGGCTCGGCGGGTGACATGATTGAAGCGCTTTTCAACGAAGAATTGGGCGCCGTGTTCCAGGTCAAGGCGTCTGACGAGATGAACTTCAAGCGATGCTTTGCCACCTGCGGCCCACCAGCCGGCCTCATCCGCAAGTTCGGTGTGGTCAAGGCAGATTCTAACACCCAGACGTTGACGATCCGACATGGTGCCACGACGTTTGCTACTCTTGAGCGTGCGGAGATGCAGCAGTGGTGGTCCAGGACGTCGTACCAGATGCAGCGCCTCCGTGACAACCCTGCATGCGCCGATTCCGAATATGCCACCATCTCTGACGCATCCGACCCTGGTATCTCTTACAGACTCACGTACTCACCTGCCGATACCATCCTCCCCATCACCTCCTCCATCACCGGCTTCTTCGGAAGAACCCCTCGGGTGGCAATACTCCGCGAGCAAGGCGTCAACGGACACGCTGAATTGGCCTTTGCTTTCCGAGCAGCCGGCTTCGAGCCCGTCGATGTGCACATGACCGACGTCCTGGGCGGACGATCCCTCGCCGAGTTCACCGGTCTAGCCGCCCCCGGTGGCTTCTCCTATGGCGACGTCCTAGGCGCTGGCCAAGGCTGGGCCAGGTCCGTCCTCATGCATAGCGACACTCGCCGCGAATTCGAGCAATTCTTCAAACGACCCGACACCTTTGCCCTCGGCGTCTGCAACGGATGCCAGTTCCTGACGCGCATCCAGCAACTCATCCCCGGCACCGAGCACTGGCCCACCTTTGTGCACAACGAAAGCGCCCAATTCGAGGGCCGTTTCAGCATGGTCACCATAACCGAGGACGAAAAACGACCCTCTGTCTTCTTCCACGGCATGAACGGCTCGTCGCTCCCCATTGTGGTCTCCCACGGAGAAGGTCGCGCCGAGTTTCCCTCTCCGAATTCCCTCCATGAGCTTACTAGCCAGGGTATGATCTCTATGCGGTACGTGGACAATAGGCTGCGCGTGACGGACCAGTACCCGTACAATCCCAACGGCAGTCCCGGCGGTGTGGCTGGCGTGTCGAGCAAAGATGGTAGGTTTGTGGCCATGATGCCGCATCCGGAGAGGACTATTGCTGCGGGTGTGAATAGTTATATGCCTCGCCAGGCGGCGGAGGAATGGGGCGACTTTGGGCCTTGGGTGAGGATCTTTAAGAGTGCTCGACGGTGGGTTGGGTAGACGTGATACCAGTGATTAATTAAAGGATTTATTCAGATGGGGTGGGTGGTTGTATATATAGGTGCCTACCTACCTATGTTTTAAGAGTCCAATCCATACGTTTAGAAAATTTGGCATCATGTTTTGACATTTTGCGTTTGATCAATAGCAATGAAAGTGTAGCATTATGTTTTTGTGTATGTGTGTATGTGTGTATGTGTGTATGAAGTCAGCTTCGAGGAGCCAAAAGAAAGAAAAACAATATCAGCTAGAGTCCTGCTGGTTCACGGAATCTTCTCTGCTCCATGCCATGTTGCCAAATCCTGTTACCGTTATCTTATTCAATAGTGCCATCGCATGATTGAAAGGCGAAGTTTCCTCATTCCGTCGATGTATTTCATGTCAGAGAGAGAGAGAGAGAGAGAGAGAGAGAGAGAGAGAACTGCATTGATCTGGTATGGCATGAATGTCTCGCACGGGCCTCGTCTTCGTGTAATCGAGAAAGTCCGGCTTTGATCTTATAGTCTCATCTTGAACGAACCGTGCTAGTAAGCTTGTTCAAGGAGTCTGTCTAGTCGTATATGTACGTTAGAATCTTGATCATGAAATCCTACGATATGGCCTGAACTGCGTTGTCTTGCTCCTTGAGAGTCTGGTGATGAATTCACATGTTGTTGTTTATTTTTGGAAAAGAAAACGATGAAGAAACAGGCTGGCCGACGTGATATATTTTCTTCCAAAAATAGCGCGCTACGTGTAAAAAAAAAACAGATCAAGCATCTCGGCCCTACTCAAAACCAAATACCGTCAAGAGCTCATCCACCACCCTCTTCCACATCCTTCACAGTTAGTTCGCTTTACCAATGAACGTCTCAATCGAGGCAATCTGCTCCAACACAGACGCCTTGCTCGTACCACCCGTAGAGGTCCTCTTCTCGACACTCCTCTCAAAGTCAAATACATCCTTGATATCTGCCTCAAACAGCGGCGTGATCTCCTTGAGATGCTCCAGACTGAGCTCAGAGATGGAGGTGCCCTGCTCCTCAGCCTTGCGGACAACGGATCCGGCAATGTGATGGGTCTCACGGAAGGGAACACCCTTGAGGACCAGGTAGTCGGCGACATCGGTGGCGAGCATGTCGGCCGTCAAGGCGGCCTTCATCTTCTCGGGGCGGATCTCGAGGGTGGCCACAACGCCGGCGGTGATTTTGATGCAGTCCGACACGGTCTTCAGGGAGTCGATGAGGGGTTCGACAGATTCCTGAAGGTCCTTGTTGTACGACGTGGGGAGACTCTTGAGGGAAGACAAGAACCCAGATGACTATTGACAGGTAAGCATTCATTCAGCAAGACACTTATTAGAGCAATGCAGCACGATCTGGAGAACAAAGAAAGACAAAGGATGCCACAGATTAGTGGAAGTGGTAGCTCACCTGTCCCATGACACGGCCAGCCTTGCCGCGAATAAGCTCCAGGCTGTCCGGGTTCTTCTTTTGAGGCATCAAACTGCTTCCCGTGCTGTAGGCATCGGCAACCTGACAGAAGCCAAACTCGGCCGTGGAGAAAAGAATCAAATCCTCACTCAGACGACTCAGATGCACCATCAGCAAGCTGGCCCACTGCAGAATGTCGACAACAAAATCACGGTCGGCCACGGCAGCCAGACTGTTGGGGTGGATAGTGGGAAAGCCCAGGTCCTTGGCCATGAATTCACGATCAATGCCAAAAGGGTTGCCAGCCAGGGCGCCCACGCCCAAGGGACAGCTGGCGACGCGGTCCGCCACACCGGCCAACCGCTGAAGATCGCCAAGCAGGAAGGTGGCGTGCGAGAGAAGCCAGTGGGAGAAGCGAACGGGCTGCGCGCGCTGCAGATGTGTGTACCCAGGCATCAGCACGGGGAGCGTCACCTTGGCCTTGGCGGTGAAGACGGCGAGGGCGTCCTTGAGCGACGAGGCAATGTCCTTGAGCTGTTCCCTAGCCCACAGTCGCATGTCGACGCCGATCTGCTCGTTGCGCGACCGGCCCGTGTGCAGCTTCCCGGCGACCTTGGTGCCAATGATCTCGCCCAGTCGTCGCTCGTTGATGGTGTGGATGTCCTCGTCTGACTTGGGGTTGATGACAATGGTGCCCTTGTCCCATTCCTCGCTGACCTGTTGCAGACCGCTCGTGATCTGGGTAAGCTCCTCCTCGGTGATGATGTTGAGCTTTTGCAGCGCGCGGGCAAAGGTGATGGAGCCCTGAATGTCGGCGTGGCAGAGGCACTTGTCGAACGAGAGGGACTCGTTGAACTGCATCATCAGGTCATCGAGACCGCCTGGAAGCAGTGGAATAAATTACATCAGCCATGAGTTTATACGCGCCTCCAGAAACTTTTTGTGCTGAGGACGGGGAAGTCAACAAATAGACGTACTGCTGAAGCGACCGCCCCAGAGGAACGTGGACGCAGATTCGGAAGCCATGCTGCTTGACTAGAGTGATTTTCGGCAATGAGCTGCTGTGACTCGTGAGAGAGCAACGGACCGACTAATGCTCGGATCGTGGGATTACGTTGATGGATAACTTAGGTAGCTCAGTGTGGAGGAGCAGACGCGAAAAGTTGACGCGGGGCAGATTTTATGTGGGAGTTCCGAACTTCCGACTCCGAGTGACACTGTGACTGACCACTGCAGTCTGCCAGGGCCCAGCACAAGCTACAAAATAACACAAAACTTCCTCCACTTGATACATTTCAATGGGTGGTAAACAAGTTATTGATGCAGTCAATTATTGAGGGTTCATGATATAATAGACTCTACTCAATGAACCATTTTTTGACATTTTAATGGCACGGTTGAAAAAATGTGAAATAAACAGGCGTGGTGATCCAAGAGGGGTCCGATATGGCGTTGGGCGTTATTTTTACGGATGGACTGTACGGAGTACAAAATGCAGTGACGCGAAGCTGTGCCAGTGCGCGCCAAAAATAGGCAAAACTGAAGGGGGGTCTGCGAAAGCCCCTTTGTTTCAGAGTCCGAAAGTTTGTGAGCCAATCAATTCGGAAAGACTCCACACCATACCCTCATATGTGTACTGAAAACTCGAGCATAAAGAGGCAAACACGAAATGTGCGCCTCCGCTACGCGTCGCCGCACGATTTCTTCAGTTTTGCCTAATAACCTAACCTTACTATACCTAGGTACCATGTACGTTTTACCAACGAGTACCTACATGTACATACATATGTATGTACCTAGCAACCGTTCTTTTTTTTTTTCGCATGATCGCATCCCATGTTAGGCCCGTGCCGAAATCGGAGGATTCGCCTTCAGGTCAGTATCAGTATTAAGTAATACTAATAACTGACTCAACCGTCGCGATAAAAGCCGGAACAGACCCGTCTACGGAGCACATAACCCGTGAAGTCCCGTTCTCCACACCGAGCCGCCACGGCGCCACCCAAACGTCGACCTCATGTCCCAGTCCCACACAAAACCAACGAATCTTTTCTTTTGTTGTCTTCTATTTTTCTTCGTTTCTGAGCATTCAATTCCCACAATCCATTTTCCACAATACCAACACACTCATCAGCACCCTCACCCTTACACAATGCTGCGCCTCCTCCCACGAAACCTTATCCGTGCTTCTCTTCCTCGTGCTCACCGCTCCTACTCCTTCGCAACCGGCCCCTCACCCCCCAAACTCCCCGCAGACCAACAAGCAGAATTTGAGCGCCTGCAGCGCAACGCCTCCTTGTCTCCCGCCTTTCAGCCGTCACCGTCTTCCTCAGACTCCTCAGACTCCAGCAAAGAGGCGACAGCAACCAAGGCGACCTCGGCGCAAAGCGAGGAGACCGCCCTTCCTACAGGTGTGCGGCGAGGCGCGCCTCCCGAGTTCACTGGCGATACGAACCCGAGGACTGGCGAGGTGGGAGGTCCGAAGAACGAGCCGTTGCGATGGGGCGGCGAGGGAGACTGGAGCTACAATGGAAGAGTGACTGACTTTTAAGTATGGTGACGGTCGGGTGTTTGTGTAGTGTAACAACTACGGGAGGCACTGTGCGCAGGGCGTACGCCAAATTCACTTCTGGGATTTTCGAATTGGGATTGAGTCGACAAAAAAAAAAAAAAAAACTTCATCCGACTCAACCCGGGTACGAACATCATGCTACCGGATTCCTCCATTTTGTGAGAAGGCTCAGAAGTCGAATCTCGACTCTCGAGCCCCATTACTTTGACACAATGTCCTGGAACACTCTCCTCAACTTGTCCAAGGTGACAAAACGTTCCATATCTGAACAACATCTGTGTACCATTTTCACGTTCGCCGATGTTGATACAAAGCGGTTCTTTCAAACACCCTTCGATTCTCCTTTATGCGTCATAGTCTGGAGATGGAAGTGCAAGAAGATGCCGTCTAAAACATCTCTTCCACACACATGTCGACTCTACACTCGCAGCTTTTTTATACAGCACCACTGTGGATGAGTTGCGGGGAGCTTTATGATGTACGTTTATCCGCATTCTGCACTCACCTAAAGCACACTTCACCACCGTGACCACCCCCTCCATTTCCAAGGCGCAATGATGAACCCCAGATAGGGACAGCTTATACTACGGTATATGATGTGAACTTGGGCGAAAAATTTTAGTAGATGCTTCGATTGTCTGAGCCAATGCCTACACGTGTTGAATCCTCATCACTACGACACAACTTTCGCGCTATGTTCAGAAGGAAACAGTGTACTGACACGTCTTGATCAGGTGCATTTTCCCTCATCTGAACGCACACTCGGCACATGCAGCATCACCCTACCTAGGTCTACGTCAAAGACGCACGTGACAGTCAAAGTTCGACTCTTGAGCCTTGTCTTATCTTGGCAATCTTCCTGGCCACGCAATCAATGGTCCAAAAGTGACGAACCTTACATTACAAGACAGGCTATGCCAACCATTGCCCTGTTTGCTAGCCGATATTGATTCAGAGTGGTATATCGTATTTCCAATTGTTCTTCGATTAGGTCGACATACCGCACCACTGAAGACAACCTACAGAAAGCCTTTCGCTGCCGCAACTCAGAGTCCTTGAACAGGTATGTCGGCAATTTTTTCCGCACTCGCCTCAAGCACATCCCCCTCCTCTTTCACTAGGCACAGTGATGAACCCCAGATAGGGACAGCTTATACTACGGTATATGATGTGAACTTGGGCGAAAAATTTTAGTAGATGCTTCGACTGTCTGAGCCAATGCCTACATACGTTACATTCTCTTCCTCTACTCACACAAAAATTGGTATGGGAACACCGTACTGACATGCTGAGTCCAGGTGCATCTAACCTTTCGCTCGACTCTTAACTGCATCGAGGTCAACGCGGGGATTTGATCTGATTGATAGTCATGTCCTTTGCATTCATCTCGGCATGAGTCAGATCTCATGCAGTGGGGCCCTTGTCAACCCCGTTATGAAGTAGGTAGCTCTGGAAGTAGGCTTTCGTGCCTTGACTCTCGCGCCTTACCAGAACTTGCAATACTCGTCGTCAGTGTGCTCTTGAATTTAAAGTGCGTGAAGGATACGGGACTACTTCGGGGCAAGGCTGGAACGTGTCCTCATCTTGTAGCTTGACCTGTCAGTTAAGAACGCCTGGGCGAAGACACCATTACCCTTGTTAAGGTTTTGGCCACTGCCCGCAGAGGACGCCTGCACATACACTAGAGGTTATAATAATGTCCTTCGTGGTGTCAAGAACAATGCAAACTCAACGCATACCTTGATTACATCAGACGCGACACAAAGGGTCTTTTTCAAACCATCTTCTCTCACTTTTCGAGTTCTTGCCTACCTAGGTGCATAGTTATTTAGTTGCCTAGCATGGCCTCGCAGATACCTCTCCATAAAGAATAAATCCATAAAACAGCGACAGGCAAGGCTCTCTTTTAGACTTGTGGCTTTCCGATCCTGTTATATGTAAGGTATGTATGTGCTACTACATATGTAGAGGACATGCTGTGCCATATCTGTGCCCGTGTTATGTATTCCGTACCCAATCCGTGTTCATATTCGTTTCCACATCTTTGTCATTGACGCAAGCCCTCCCTCACTTGCTTTCTTGGATTCCCACGCACGGAGTACATATTCGTAAAACAAAAAAAAATTGCAATCATAGATGGTAGCACCGTGCAGCGCATCTTGCACTTTTCGCATCCGAAAAATCTTCCTCGCTTAGTCAAAGTAATACAGACGCCATTGCAATCGCTTTCTCGAAAAAAAAAAAAATTTGCCTTCTCAGACATCCGCCATCTCAACGTCACCCTCAGCCGAATCATCCACAGCTTTCGCAACCGGTGCAGCCTTGCCAGGTTCCTCCATGACGGCCTCCATACTGGGCTCCAAAACAGACTCCACAGGACCTGCTGCACCATCTCGATTCTCTTTATCACCCTCACCATGTCCCCCCTCCTTATCGTGCGGTGGCGCCCTCTCCGCTTCTTCAACCGGCGGCTCTACCTCCGCCACAGGCCGACGGTCCTTCCTCATCCAACTCCCTGTAAAGTCCGCCCTCAGCCCAGTCCGCCTATCATGCTCCTGTCCCGACCCGTTGATATTACCAAAACTAGCCGAAACTTCCATCATGACTTTGCGCATTCGTTCTCTTCGAGCCTTGCCCCGGAGTCTAGCTTGTGGTTCTCCCCCGTTTTCAACCCACCGGATGCTCTGGATCATGTAGCTGAGGCCATCGTGGATAGAGTGTCTCTCGCCGTGTGCGCCGCCGAATTCGCGGCTCGAAATGCCGAAGCGGGTACAGCTTGTGTATCTGGTTAGTCGCGGGAGAATGAGAACAGTGACGTGGAGGTCGCGGCCGGGTGGGATAGACATGGGTCCTGAGAGTGGTGGTGATGTGATGGCGCTTTCGGATTCGTAACTGGGGGCTTGTTCAGTCATGACGTTCTGCGATTTAGTTGTACCCTTGCCGTCGGCGTCCTTATCGAGGTCTAGCATATCTGGATCGACGTAGTCTGTCCACTCGCCCCGAATCCATCCTCCGTGAATGCAGGCAGCCACAACATCAGAGTCGTCGGTATGAACATCAGTGCCCCACACGTACGAACGTGCGGTGATTTCTTCTCTGGCTACTGTAGAGAGGTGAACATGTGGTACCTTGACTGTGAGAGTACAGTTTTCCTTGTCGCGGATCACGTCCCAAGGGAGCGGTTTTGGATTCGACGAAAAGCCTCGGTGTGTTAGAGCGTTTGGGACTAGTCGGCCCGGCTTCAGCTGAGGCTCGTAGATGAAATCTCCCAGGTGATGTCTCGGATAATGGGCGACCGCGTCCAGAACGGGCTGGGACGAAACAATGATTTTGGCCTTGGGAGGCATGACAGCCGCGGCGGGTTTGGCCTGGACGTTCTGCACCGGTTGGCTAGCCTTTTGGCCGTGGTGATGGTGATGGTGATGATGATGGTGGGCGTGGGCTTTCTCTGCTGGAGAGTCCGTCTGGGCGGCACCTTTTGTACTTTTGGATGCAGTAGCTCCCGCGGGTGGTGAAGGTGCGGCGTCTTGGGCGTGATGATGGTGATGATGGTGACTACTGAGTACTAATTAGCAAACGTTTCCATTGTTTGTTTTTCTTCTTCGTCTGCTTCTTTTCCTTTCTTTTCTTCTCCTTCCTTGTCTACTTCAGTGAGGAAAGACGGGGAAATGCCTATTCAAAAGTGACTTACTGATGATGATGGTGTTGATGCGATTTTGGCCTCTTGTTGACTTTGCTCCCCCCAGCAGACGTCACCCTGCCAGAGTCATCATCGTCGCGTTGATCTTCATCCTTCGGTTTTCGCCTTCTACTACTACCACCCTTGCCTCCCTTGCCAGTGTTTCCGGCATTTCCACTAATATCGGGCGCGGATTCTCCTACAATATTCGCATCGTCTCGTCTTGCTCCACCTGAATGCAACATCTGGTTCTGGAACGAGATGGCGGCCGAAGATGTGTTTGGGCTGGGTACGCCAATACCATTCACGCCGCTTCCGATCCCCGAGAACATGCGACCAAACTCGCTCTTGATACCCGGCTCAGTTCCGGGTCCTGCCTTCTGGATTTGTGCACCCCGAACGGCCTGTGGCATAGGAGAAACCCTTCCTTTTCGGTTGATGTCTTGGATCGGCATAAGGTTTCGTGATAACCCGTTGGGCCCATGTTGCTCATCACTGTCCCTGCGCGGTTGCTCGAAAGATGATGGGCCAAGCGCGTGGTTGTAAGCAGCCGTCTGTCCAAGCCCGTCCTCACGAACTCTAGCCATATTGTGGTGCGGTGGCGGCGGCGCGTTCGAATGCGGGTGAGTCTGCTCTATACGGGCGCGATCAGCATCATACTGTTGTTGTGACGTCGGCGCAGGCGCGGCGGACGACGAATGGACATGGTGTGGAGGAGGAGCAGTCTGATATGGATTTCCGTGATGCATGTAGGGTCCTGATGCAGGGGGATATTCGGCATGCTGTGCCTGTCGCGATACATGGTCCATAGGAGGTCTGTAGCTAGCAACATCTGGGTTTGGCCTGCCCCATTGATCCCTAGCAGCAGCATCTCGAGGATCTGCTGGCCGCCCGTATGATGACTGATTCGGATGTGCATCGCGGTGAACGACTTCATGAGGTGGTATGTGCGGATGACGCGTATCGGCAGACCCCGAGTACGCTCTGTCCCCACGGACGTCCCTCTCTTGATGGTCAGTCAGTGGTGGACGATCTCTTTCCGCTCGGTATCGGTCATCGTATGGATAAGGTCTGAAGCCAGACCGATCAGCGTGATACTCGACACCAGCAGATTGCCTGCCATCGTCTCGACGCAAATATCCATCCTCAGGGCGACCCGCATCTAAAGGGCGTGACTGCACGGAGCTGTACGACGCTTTAGCACGACTGCTAGCACCAGGCGGAGGTCCAGCAGCCGAAGCATCGGCAGAGGCAGATGGGTGGCGCTGATGGTATCCCTGAGGAGTACCATATCGGTGCATATCAGGAGTCGTCACATATTGCCCACGAGGAGACGGCGCACCGCCTCGAGGATCATAGGCTCTCGGGTGATCGGGTGTTTGAGGTCGACGAAACGGGGGGTATTCGGACGAGGCAGAGTGCATTCGTGGCGAAACTTGCATCGGTGGCGCAAAGTTGGGCCCAGAGATAGACGGCTGGCCTTGTAGCGGTTGTTGGTGATGGTGGTGATGATGCTGTTGTGGTTGCTGTTGTGGTTGCTGCTGTTGCTTCTGCTGATGCTGATGCTGATGCTGATGCTGATGCTGCTGTTGATGTTGTTGCTGTTGATGTTGTTGCTGATGATGTTGTTGCTGTTGATGTTGTTGCTGATGATGTTGCTGCTGATGATGTTGCTGCTGATGATGTTGTTGCTGATGTTGTTGCTGTGGATGTTGTTGCTGTGGATGTTGTTGCT
>SRQH01000434.1:0-24390 GCA_018360345.1 Claviceps sp. LM84 group G4 | reverse complement strand
AACGAACAACAATATCTGTATCTTCCGGGTCACATAGAAACCCAGGAGCATAATTCAGATGCCAGGCCCGGACTCGAAATACCCAACGCAACTCCTGACATAGGGTATGTATGTACATATGTGCCGTATTGGCAGTGAACGGGCCCCTATTCTGACGAATCAGTGGCTGGATATATGGTGGGGCAGCATGCCAGATGAGTGGTCATGTGATGAGACACGTGATAAAGTGAGATCACGTGAGAAACGTTAAAACGATATCCCGATATAACGATGGGCTGGAGGCCATTGAGCCGATATCGTTTTAACGGGGTTTAACTGTATTCTCATACTCGGCCAAAACAGCGAAGGTGGATCCACGAGGGGCCTCATTGGCTGCAGCGTGCTCAGCGGCAATGGCACACGACTTTTGCAACGGTTGTAGAATCTGCTATGTAAACGTGTAGCACTGTGGACTAACTGGGCCAGCGCCGCTCTCTCCGCCCTCACTGCCATCCAAGGGGGTGTTGACCGGTCCTCTGCGGCTCTGCCTTATCCTCGTGTGATTCGGCGCTGGTATGAAGTCCGCCGACCCCAGTTGAACGTATTGTTGCTGCTGCGTCGCCGGCGGAGGTTGAGGGTGTTTTGCCTTCTCGCAGCCTCGTTGGCATGCCGCATCATGCCACTGCCAGAAATCCAGCCGCCGAATAGGTACAGCATGCTACTAGTGGAGATGAGACTGTTAATGACTCGTAATAAAAACATACATACATACTCAGATACTGGGGTCGCCTGCCTCTGATTTAAATTTGCGAAAACAGCCCGAATCGATTCGTCGCCTGATCTCGAGTCACCTCGCCTTGGAATTCAGGGCCAGCTGCCAGCCTGCAGGTCGAATCTGCATGAGAACGATCCGTGATTTTCCTTTATCAACGCTTCGGCTGAAACAATTCTCACTCTAGGGATGAGTCATGACGACGAGACGCGACCAACTTCAAGACCAGCTGATAAATCTCGGAAGGGAATACCAGCGTATAAATAAATCTCGGAAGGGAATACCAGCGTATAAACAAAAAAAAAAAAAAAAAAACCCTTGTTGAGACACCACTGGCACCGATTGCTAATTGGTCGCCTTGCCCTCTGAGACCCGGCTACGCTGTTGGGTGCCGAACTGACAACTGTTGATTTGTGTTCACCATGCCGCGTGAAGTAACAAGGGTTTACCGACGCTGGAGAATGATTATTCAACCTCGTTGGCTGACTTTCTGTCCAGTGTCCAGGCAGCAATATCATTCATCCACAACTACATACCTACATAAACCATTTAGTAGAATACCTTGAGCGGCGCTGTCCCTTCTTCGACAAGCCACATATGAATACACAACAGTGACAACACACATTGCATTCTGAGAAACCATCCTCATTACTATCTCGACAACTTTACTCGTACATATTAGAAATTACATCCCTCATGTAACCCATCTCACTCGGTATATCCCTATTCCTTCCACATGTTCATCCCAAATTCACTCCCAGATACCCAACAACGCCTTCAGCACGCCCTACACTTCACCAGCGCGCTCCTTTCTTCCTCCTGGCCGAAACACAACCACAGCCAGATCCTATCCGCACCCGGGGTATAACCTCCAACATCCAACCTCCTCTCCAACTCCTCTTCCCACCCTCACCCATCTAATAATAAGCCTTCTCCGTATAAATAGGAGGCATCTTCCCCTGATCACTCAAATCCTCCGACCACACCACCCCATTCTTCTCATCCAGCCAAGCCCCCTTATCACTAATGGGAATAACCCGACTCGTAAGCGCAATCTCATGCTTCGACACCCCAAGAGGATCCTCCGGCACCCACAGCTGCGGCACCACGCTATTAACGCAGGGCGGGAAATACGCATCCCGCTCAAGGACCTCACCCGAGGACTGCAGCTGCGCAAAGTTGATATCATCTTCCTGGGGGACCATGTGGCGCAGAGTGGCATAGTCGGCGAAAAGCCAGGGCTTGAAGAAGCGTGCGAACATGGAGCCCTGCTTCTTGCTCGGGACATCGTTCTCGGCATCGCCGCAAGGAGCGGTCTTGCTGCCTGCGCCGTTGTCGAGAGATGCACCCTGGGATTGGAAGATCGCTTCTTGAATTTCCAGCGAGCGGGGCAGACCCTGCAAGAGGGGGCTGATGCTGCGCGTGAAGGTGATGTGGTAGAGAATGGTGAAGACGAGGAAGACGGCCATGAGGGCAGCGGGGCCTGCTGCCTTGACGACGGAGAAGAGGCCAATCATGACGATCTCGCCCAGGTAGATACCCGTGAAGAGTTGCTTTAGAGCGCGGGGATAGATGAGGCCCTGGGTGTCGACTGCGGTTTCGGACACGAAGAGGATGTTGTATCGGAAGGCGAGGTAGAAGAGGAACAGTCCCAGGGTTGACCAGAATAACATGAGCGGAGCAATGACGGAGTAAATGATGCCTGGAGGTAATCAAGTATTAGCGAGTGTTCGACCAAGTCTAGAATGTTTTTTTTTTTTGCCTTTGTCCACTGGGGACTGATCCTAGGTCTTGGAATGCGCAACTTACTGATGCAAACCATGTTGGTATATACAGGAAGCAAACTGCCCCAGAGAATGGCAGACAGGGTCGTCCATTTGGTGTACTTGGCACGGGGGGTGCTGGCGAGGAACTTGTACAAGATCCTAAAGATGAACAACCCAACAACCTGCGTGACAGTGCTAGTCGCAACGGTGATACCCTGCACAATAAAGTACGAAATGTAAAAGTTGGATGTTGATGGCAGAGTGTTTCCCAGAATCGAAAACAACATGGTCGGGTCCTGTGCGATTTTGATGATGGCGCCCGTGGCAGCATCAGCGATGGATCGCCATAGGAAGACCTGCACAATCTGGAAAACAAAGTACGAGTTTTGCGTGTACAGCTCGGCCTCGCTGTTGGTCTTGCATCCGGCGACTTTGGCGAGCGCGCGCATGATGACCGGGACGAGGGACATCAAGATGGCGAGCGCCACGGATGGCAGCAGTCCAGAGATGAAACCCAGGATTTTCTACACGTGAGAGAGGTCAGAAAGCAAGTATAATACAACAGCACGAGAGTAGTGTCATGGAAAGACAGTTGCCACGAGTGTGCTGAGTGAGTCAAAAAAAAATGTCTAGCGGCAAGCAGAGACATACCTCTGGGATCTTCGCGATCCAGGTAAGACCCGGCAGAGTCTGCAAGAAAGAAACCTTGGAAATAATGGCAACGACAGCGACGGGAATAGCCCAGAAGATGATCATGGCGGCAATGATGGCAAACACGGCATAACGACGCAGGATGAGCTGCCACCATGAAATGGACAGGTTCTTCCAGATGACGTCCTGCGGCTTCACACCAATGACCTTGGGGCCCATGTGAAGAGCTTGGTGATGCGTAATGACCTGGTAGGCAGCCTGTGCGTCGGCTTGAGTGTGGAACTCGACAAACAGCGAGCCAACCTTGGTGAAGTTGCCATTCTGTTTCCATTCGGCTTGCGCTCGCTCGATTTCCGGGACGCTCTTCTCCAACTCGGCTCGACCCCATTCGATAGTGTCAACCTTCTTGCCAAACAGGCCCAGAAATCCAAGACGGTGAGACGGTCGCTTCTTGTCGGGCACCCATCTCGAGATGACGTTGCCACCTTCAGCATCCGGCTCAGCGACCTGCTCGCCCTTCTTCTTCAGAGCCTTGGCCCGGGCCTTGTTCACGGCGACAATCAGCTTGACCTCGGCACCTTCCAGCTTCATAGCGACCTTGTCGCGCTCTTCGACCTGTTTGTCTAGCTCCTCGGTGTTGCCAGCGATCCAGACATTCTTGACCGCATTGTTAAACATTTGGCGCACCTTGGCTTCGTCCAGGTACTCCTGGGGCACCGAGGTGAAGAGAACGGTTCGAGCAGAAATGCGCTTGGCATAGTGCGGTGTCAACAAGTAAGCCTGTCGCAAGTTGATGTAGTAGATGCACTCGCGGGTGATCATGTACAGCAGGAAGCCATAGACAACCCATCCCACGAAGCAATGGGCGTAAAAGTAATTGGGCTTCCCATCGACGCTCACGTTGCCAAAGGACAGAACGTCCAGCTGGTTTCCGTTGCCGCCGCCAGTGGCATTGATGGGAAACAAGATGGGCCACGTGATGCACAAGCTCACGAAGCAGATGACGGTGCAGACCTTGAGATATCGCAGGAACAAGAACGCGTCAAGCGTCTGGTGCGTGAGCACGTATGCATCGGGAATCTTCCAGAAAGAGCCAAACCAATTGAACAGCCCGCCTGGCATCTCCGGACTCCGTTCACTACACGCCGTTAGCTTCCTTTGCTGCAGTAGGCGAGGTGTGCGTCGCACGCTTCCAACACGCTTCAAAGACGTACCTCCTACCACCTATGTAAGTACGCGGCGCATAGAACCGGCGCTGTGATCTCCTGAATATCAAGAAGAGAGCGATCCAGACCAAGGACACCACAAGCACGGGTCCAAGGGTCAAGATCATGCCTATAGCGCAAGCCGATTAGCATACTGGCGTTTGCACCAAGTCGGAAAGGTCTCCTGGAAGTGCGCGTAATTTCGCACGAGATTCCTCAATAAAGCATCACGTACCCCAGAGCGATTGTGGCTTGTTCTTCTCGTCGGAAACATTGCTGCCAGCGCTATCGTCCTTGGGGGCATTCTCGTTGATCCAACTGATAAAGGCGCCCATGCTGGGCAATAAGCAGCTCTGCGCTGCGAAATCGAGCTGCGGTGCGGCTGCGGCACGGTATGCTGCTCCGTGTCGAGGTTTCGTAATTGACCGCGGTGTCGATGTCGCGATGAGCGTCCTTGGGCGCTGGATCGCAAGTCACTGTCGAGCGGAATGCAATCAAGAACTGGAAGAGCTCAGGGCGGGCGGGATGTTGGGCAGCCCTGTTTCAAGTACCTTGCGGTACACAAATATCTTGTCCACAGTCCGGCAGATGTAGGATTTTGGCTCTAAACAATATCTTTGGCCCACAAGGAGATGCAGACCTGAGCCAATTCTAACCACAATGAGGTGGAGGAGGGAGCCAATGTCGCACTGTGTGACACCGTACAGTGTACACGGGCGGCTGTCCGCCAGCTGCTTCACGCTTACGGCTTCACAGTGGTCACTGATGAGTCAGTATGTATTGTACCTGAGCCAGCCTGAAGCTACCTAGGGAGGCGCATGGGCTGGCAGTTCCACACGTCATGGAGCTTTGGCAAGCCAAAGAATCAGACCACTGATTCAATTCGAGCTACTGTGACTCTGGACCTGAGAAAAGGCGCCAAGAGAGGCCAACGGAGATGACCAGGGGGAAGGAGCGGAAGGACCGAGCTTGAGCTCCTTCTTTTCTGTCCGACACTCCACCAGTCGTATCATGTATGTATGTACCTCCTGGACTCTTGAGTCTTGAGTCTTGACATGTTATTATGGACTGTCCTTTTTGTGGCCGACGAAATTCAGTTGACGCCCTTGCATGTGTTGGCGACTTGTTTCAAATATATATGTAGTGGATGCAAGACAGACATTCTCAAACAAATTGTCAATCACTTTTCTGTCGACAAAACCAGACCTGACTGAGCTTCGATCTGAAAATTAATAAAAGCTTTCCGCATTGCCATCTTCAAAGAACCGCAAAGCTGACGGCCCCGGCCCCTGGCGCCATGCGGACAACCCGCGATTCTCGAACCCCCTGTTCAGCTGTCGTCCGCGCTACGGACGGGGTTGCACTTCGATTGGCGACACCAATCAATTGACATCGCGTCCGGGTTGTAGTACCTATGTATGTACGCTGCAGTTTCACGAGGCTGTTCGCGAGGGAGAGATGCGATGTGGTACATACAACCCGATATGTACCTGTAGTGTGCAGCCAAAAGAGTCCAGAGAGATATGTAAATGCATAGGCTTCTGTGTACACAGTAATTCGTACGGCTGTCGGTGATACTGACGAGCAAGGTGGACTTTGAAGGAAGAAACCACGACAGTTGCGACTGTGCCGCCATTCGTCGCCACTTTCTCAAGAGTCAAGACTGAGGACTCAAGAGGTTGGGAAGTTGTCGGTCTGCGACTTTTAGCGTTGTCGGCCGTGCGATCGTTGAAGGCAAAAGATTTGACAACGAAACGACTTGCAAGTTGCGACTACATTAGCTCAGGCAGGTACCTCCCTAGCCACAATGCTCACAGTGCCTCGGCGCTTGAGGATACTGTAGTCGTGCGTTCGTCCAACTGCCTTGCCTGGTGTTATGTACTCCGTAGTGTCCGTACAGTCTAGTAGCCTGACTGGCAGTGACAAGATCAGGCTTCATTCATCATGCACTGGCACTGGCAGGCTGCAGCACTGCACTGCACTGCACTGCAGGATTTCGAAGCGCTCTATTAAGTTAGGTACTATGAGGCATGTACTTCGAAGTTCGCTGACATTGATGCATAGGCACCCTGGCAGCGAAATCAACCTACATATTCGCGAAAATGAATCGGAGGGGCCTTGAAGCGACAAATCTCGGTAATTACGCGCCGCATCCTACCAGCACACAAAGCGACTTGACTTGACCAGGCACTGGCAAAAATCTAATGATAGCACACTTTCATGTTTTTCTCTTCTCTGTAAAACAATTTCGGGGCCCTTGACCCGTAATAAACAGGGCTGCAAGAACCATTCGGAAAATTGATAACGATCTTTATTAAGATCCATGTCAAGCTGAGGACTGCACCAATGCCGATCCGAAACCGGTCTAGTCTCATTCTCTCTCTGCTTCTCCCGCCAATAAAACACGAGTTCTACAATGCTTCCCTCGAAAACAATGTCAACGTTGACGTCACCTGTACAGCACACGAAGAGGTAGGTACCCACGGAGGACATACGGAGTAGAACGGTAGACGAGCCAACGGAGCAATGCTAAGCGAAAGCTTACCAACAGCTTCAATCAAAATGAAGCTCGTAACACTTGGGAAGCATCGTCTCCACGACTGAACGAGGTATGCTACCCTGACTACCTCATCAATCCTTGGTCGAAGGCTATTTGCGTGCACCGTCGTGCGGCATAGGTACATGACGGACGTTCATCATCACCAAGTGCAGCCGCAAACGCAAATGATGACCCGAGCATCACAAGGTTTCCACTTTCCGGTAGAGCGCGAAAAAAGTCTCAAGATTTGGTGTGTCTCTTCCAAGGCCAATGCCCTTGTCTTGAAGACATTTCTGCAAGTCCTTTGCAATAGTCCTTGGAAGCCTCTTTCACTTGCTAGCGGATGCGGAACAAACTCAGAAATGGCCTCGTTTGAAGAGCATGATGAGCTGTCACTGGTCAGGCAGGCGTGTATACGGCGCAGAAAACATCTAAAGCTTTTTGTGCTTGAATCTTCCGAAGCCAATGCCCCATCTTGGAGGAATTTCCGCGTATCTATTGGGAAGCGACATACCTGGTACGTAAAGTCTGAGCACTCTTGTACGTGTTGGTGGACGCAGAAGAGTCGAATAATAGCCTCGCTCGACGCTCTTCACGGGACGAAGGGTCTGGTGCATAAATACCTCAGATTTGGGTGTTTGCCTCTCTCTAAGCCAGTGCCCTTTCTCGAAGCATGTTCCGTGTATAGGTTGGAGAGCTACATGTCGGAACACTCTCGCACCTATTGGCAGCGTGGAAGACTCAGACAATGGCTCCGCTCAGAACATCATGAGCAGTCTAATAGAGTCTATGAAGCAGGACAGACTTGATGTCTCTTTCCTAACGTATCCCTTCTTGAATGGCGTTCTGAGTATCCATCTAAAGAGCTATTCAACCGCTTTCGCACGTATTAGCGAACTCAGAACAGTTCCACATAGTCACATAATGGCCTCGCTCAAAGCATCACAGCGCAGGAAAGATCCAGAGACTTGAGTCTATGTCTGTCCCTAACCTAACGCCGCTTCTTGAAGAGGAATTAAAGAAGGGCGATTCGTATCAGTGGAGAGAGCTATTATAACCGCCTCGTAGTTGTTATTGGGCGTCGAATAGCATCAGACAGTGGCCCGCCTGAACAGTATGAGCTGTCTAGTATAGCGCCGAAAAAGGCTTCAACACCTGAGTGTACGACATCGTCAATGCTCGTATCCCGCCTGAGGTTTTGCCAACCGGTGAGAGAGCTTTCTCGCACGTCAAGTAGACGCAGAAGACATGGGATAGGGCCCTCGATCTGGCAGTCGAAATGACGAAAAGGCTGACCACAAGACTCGAGCTAGCGGCCGCGGTGCTCTTTCGGCAAAGGAGATGGCGCGTGTGTGCTCAATACCTAAGTAATAAGAACTCAGCATCGATCTGTCAATAAAAATGCCCTGATGCCATCTGGACTTACGACAACTAGGTAGAGGGCATACCCTTCCATCGCGGGTGGGATGATTGGATAACAAATAGTGTTAAACCAGGAAGTGGCGAATCCGTGGTGAAATTATCGGAGGCAGACACTGTCACATGCTGCAAATCAATCAACCAACAATCGTGAGGGACCGCTTCAGCTTGCACGACGTAGAAGACAGGCGCAAGCCTAGATTTGTGCATCACGGCGCTCGGAGGGGGCGCATAGGCACAACCTGTAGTTCAACACCCATACTGACGCGTGTGGTGTAGGTACTTGAGATTGTTAGCAGACTGCTTCTTCTTCGATTGCTACATCAAGCTCGATGGCTACCTACCTACGTGTACCAAATCACGCGTCTCGAATTTGTCTGGGCGCCTCCGTTAACCGGCTCCGACCGTGACGTCACCTGGCTGGCCTACCCCATACAGATAGGTACATAGATACCTAACCTACCTAGGTACATATGTACATATATATGTTCTCCGTGGCCATCAGGTACATATGTACATACATATGTACCTGCAGCCATCCGATGTATTGTCCTGCGGCAATACGCCTCCAAGGCACTGAAGGCAGACTCTAGACCAATCGCAGCTTTGCCTTGTCGCAACAACAATAGAGTCGAATCCGCCGCGTAGAGACGCCATGAATCGAGTCTTGGTACCAGCTCGCACAGGGATTCTAGCCAGATGGCTCAACAAACTAGCTCCCGCTCCATCGTACCGGCGCCTGCATCTCGCTCCTCCGTTTCTCCTGGATGACTATGTCCCGCGATATCAGACCCTATCCTCGCGAGATGAGGCCAAGAAGCGATCACTGGCATATGCCCATCTTCGAAAATGCAATCTATGTCCGTGTCTGTGCGGAGTGAACCGATTTGAGACGACGGGCATGTGTCTCATAGGCGACAAGGTCAAGGTGAATGTGGTAGCACCGCATTTTGGAGAAGGTCCGTCTGCCTGTTCCTACATATCATGTTTGCCTCGTACCGAAACGGGATTCGTCCCGAAATGTGCCTCGTCATGACCGTCCTCGACTCTGACTGAGTCTGCTATTGGATGGTCGTCATTTTCCCACAAGAACCGCCCTCTTGGCATCAAGGGCGCCACTCCGCCTCGTTCATGGTATACCTGAACTCACTCGATGCTCTTTGTGTGTTTGCCACCCCCTCTTCCGTCCAGGGACCTTTCCCTCCTCGGCCACAGACTGTGTGGACCTGCATCCTGCTTGTCGGACCTGGCTTTCTAGCCGATTCTTTTGAACTTCGGACTTCAACTAACGAGTATACTTGCGGCACACAGAGCCCTGCATACAGGGACATAAAGGCAGTGGCGCCGTATTTATGAGCGGCTGCAATCTGCGTTGTGTTTTCTGCCAAAATTTTGACATTGCCCACCAGCGAAATGGTATGGACCTCACGCCTGAGGATCTCGCAGAATGGTACATGAAGCTCCAAGAGGTGGGCCAGGTGCATAATATCAATATTGTAACGCCTGAACACGTCGTGCCCCAGGTGGCGTTAAGCATTCTTCACGCGAAGCAGCTTGGGCTGAGGCTGCCTATTGTGTACAACACATCAAGTTTCGATTCTCTGGAATCGCTGCAGCTCATGGACGGACTCGTCGACATCTACCTCGCCGATTTCAAGGTGTGGGAAGCAAGTACGGCCAAGCGCCTCCTCAAAACGGATGAATACACCTCCGTAGCAAAAGAGAGCATCAAGGCCATGCACGCCCAGGTTGGTGATCTCTGTTTTACCCCAGACGGCCTGGCCAAGCGTGGTCTTTTGATCCGGCATCTCGTCATGCCGGGAAAGGAGGCGGAAGGGGCGGAAATCATGAAGTGGCTAGCTTCGGAAATATCGCCAGATTGTTTTGTGAATATCATGGAACAATATCATCCGGATGCGCATGTGGGAAAGGCGAAGAAGACGAAGGTCCATCACGAGAAACCTCTTGCCAAGTCTCTAGGCTGTACTGAAGGCGAAGAAGACGCCGCAACAGAAGAGGCTCGCTATGCAGACTTGAACCGGACTGTGACAGAACGCGAGCTATCCGTCGTAAAACAAGCCGCATACGCTTCTGGGCTGTGGAGGTTCAACGAGCCACCCAAACATGACGGCTTCGCCATCTAGGTCGTTGGTAGAAATCTGCACACACTTTTTGCGCGCTTTGAGGATTGAAACGGCAGGAGCCTAGATCCTTTGTATTTATATCACGACAAAGACTCCAGATACAAATCGGAACGGATCTCGGTAGAGTGCTAGAGTGATCCGTGTTGATCGGACACGGTCAAGACGGTTGTCATAGCTTTATTAGATCTTCGTTCGTGGATTGGTCCTGCCCGTCGCAAGATCAGCTTCGGGTGTGGAACACCCTTACCAACGCCGCGGCTACGATTGGGAGCTAAAAACGGTAAATTTTTGGAGGGAGGCTGCGAACAATACCAAGGCCAGAGACGATGGCCCCCAAGCGCAAGTGGCGTTACTACTTGTCACATTCACGCGAAGAGTCAAGACTCGATGAATCTCGACGGGTCAAACGCAGGTCGCAGGGTCTGATAAAGGTCCCTGATGACGCTCGCAGTTGAATATTCGTTCGATTTGCGCGGTTATCACCCGCGGAACATTCCTTTCATCCTCAATTCTCGCAGTTTCGGTTCAACCCCCAGCCCGACGACTCGGAACTTGGAAGTTGAAAGCGGAGCTCACAAGTATCAGAAGTTTGATCCAAGACACGGACAGTCGTTGATTTGAGAAGGCGTCGGAGATTTGGATAGTCTTGGATCACCTATCCCCAGGATCGGAAAGCTTTTGTCCAGCTCTGCAGACATCCTAAGGATGCTGTTGGGTCAGGACACAGATTCATCTACCAGTGCAAACCTTTTCTTGCTATACGCAGCGGTCTGTCTCATTATTCACAAGGGAAAGATGAGCACGATACTGTCCGAACAAGGCCACAATGAGCCAACTCCCCCTCCTAGCTGGGCAGACGAGAAGATGGTAGAGGAGGACGAGAAGATGGTCAAACAAGACGAGAAGATGTCTGAACAAGATGAAGAGGGCTCGCATTCCGCTCCTCCCAAACCTGAGAATGTCCAGGCCACGCCGCGTCCACAATCGACAAAGCAGAAAGGTTCGCAACGAGGAGCCCCAATGACGTTTCAGCGACACGCCTCACAACATTATCCTCAAAGGCCTTCGCAGCAGCTACCGTATCTGTCCTCAGCGCCGCTATCTCCATCGTCGATTCTCCGTCCACGACCCTTTGAAGAAATCTACGCAGAACAGGCCTTTCTTAGTCTAACGCTGCAATCGCACAGCAGCAGACTATCCGACCTAGTCCACACATTTCACACGGTCGAGGGAGAATCCATGTACGGCGAGTCTCGCAAGATCAAGAGACGAGCCCGCAGACAAGTCGGCATCCTGCGCACCCAAATCAAACTCGCCGCCGAAGAGGAAAAGACAATCTTCGTACGCCTCAGCGATCTTCTCACGGAAGCAAGGAGCCGGACAGCTCTTGATCTGGCCCGACGAGCGCGATCTATCAGCCAAGGCGCGGGCCGTTCCGACGCACTCGGCCGCGGTTTCTCCCAACCTCCAGTCCCCCAGCCGCCCTCTTCCTCGGAGTCACGCCTCAACGGCGCAAGCGCAGAATTTATACCTCAGAGAGAAACGCGGGACCAGAGGGCGGACAGTGGAGTTGTCGTCTTTGCGGAAAACGACGATAAAGAAGACAATGCTGGGCTCGAGAACAAAGCCAATGGGGCGAGCCCTCATACAACGAAAGTAGTACCACTGAGGGACAACTCGAGACTCAGTCCATGGCGACTGCAAGGTCAGCGGCGTCTTGCCGCAGGGGACTCAATCTTGCATGCTCGTACGCCGCGCAAGCAGGCTAGCATGCCTAATATGAGTACCACTACCAATTCTCTTCTGGCGCCTGATTGAGTCGTGACACGTGCCGACAGAACTGCTCCTCGTCACGACTCTGACTCACAGAGGCCGACCTGCGCAGCAAACCCCTTACGGAAAGGGAGTATGTAATAGCAATCGAAAAAAGATGATATCAATGAAGGAGGAGTTGGAACACATCTTTTGAGGCAAGACGCATATTTTGAGGCAAACTTTATTGGCCGCAAGAGGCCGTTGTAAGATTATTGGATTCGAGAGTCAATTTCCGTGACGCGCGCGCTTCCACCGCGACCCCAGGGCCCAAGTGTTGTTGTTTTTTTACTTCTTTTTCTTGAATACGAGTTGCTGTACCTTATCCAGTCTATATGATATCATTGTTTGCAGGACAAAAGAAACAGCGCCAAGAAGATATCAGAGCACAAAAGGGAAAAAGAAATAAGGAATAGCAGAGGCAATTTACAGCAATACAACGAAAAGAATCAGAAAAAAAAAATTAAACCCCATGAAGGTGTACCATCGCTAAGCCTCCATCACTGTTGCCCTCCCTCCACTTCCATCAAGAAAACTCGCCAAACTGCCCATCATCAAAGCCCAGATCTTTCAAAGATCTCCTCTTCCGCTTCACATCCCCAACCGCACTACTCGACGACGACGGCGGCGGCGGCGGCGGCGGCAACGCAAACGACTGCAACGGTTTCGACATATCCGTCTCCTGCCCCTCATTCTCGTCCCCCCCCTCACCCTGCTCCCGCCTCCTCCCCATCTTCTTCCCAATATTCACCGTAATTGTCTCGCCCTCTTTCAGACTATAATCTTTATCCTCCGCAGTGCCAGCAGCAGCAGCACCCTTCTCCCCTTCCTGCTCTGACAATGTCTCCCCAGTCCTGCCGCGCTTCTCCATCCCCAGCACCCTCCGTACCTCCTGGAGCACGACCGCCAGATCGAACGCCTCGGAGCGGTCTTCGAAGCCAATCCCCAATATGGCTTTTCTCCCAGAGGGATCTCGTACCGTGAGGGCGAAGAATCGACTACTATCCAGGACGGGTTCAACGACCGCAGGATCGGTATATGGTGCCGCGGCGAAGAGTTGTCCATTGGCTGGATCCTCGAGCACGAGATCGACTTTGAGATCGGGGGTCTCCTCTGGGGTCTCTGCACCATCTGTGGCCCCTGAGGCTGCGGGGGAGGAGGATGACGTTTCGATAACGCGGAGCCGCGCTGTGAAGATGTGGCGTGCTGGGTCGGCGGTCCAAGATGAGGCGTTGTGGCCCTTGAAGGAGGCTAGGGGGGGGATGTTGTATACGTGGAGGGTGTTGGCGATGAAGAGGACGCGCTGGATTGCGTCGGCGGGGAGGGGTTGGTTGGTTGAGGGGTCGAGGAGGGTCATTTTGCGTGATGTCCCTGTTTTTTGTGTGTGTGTTTGAATGTGCCTTTTATGTTTCCTTTTTCTGATATTTGACTACTGGTCTCCTTGTTCTTCTGTAATCGCTTCTTGTATTCGGGAAGGGAGAATAGTGATTCGAATTCGCGGCGTGTTGTGTGTGTGTGGGTGTAGATGGAGGATCTGGTTTCGGTCGAAGAATTGGGCGGTTTTCTTTTTATTTGTATGATGACATGAGTCGTGGAAAAGACGATTGCCAACCAGTCTAAGCGTAAACAAGACGTTGAAGGAATAAAGACAACGACAAGAGGTGGTGAATGCTTTGTTCAGTTTCGGGGCCTTCTATTATTTTTGTGGCTTGCGATGACACAAAGGAGCGGTGGGTGTAGTTATGGAGATTGGGATGCGCCGTGCATGTGGATTACGGAGTATGTACATAGGTAGGTACGGAATTAGGTACCTAAGGTACTCCGTAGAGAAGAAGTAAAAGAAGGGCTCGAGAAGCCGGCAGTGTTGGGGAAGGGATCCACTGCCGTCACCCGTGAAACTGGACGAACAGGTGCCTTGTATGTATAGGTACCTACATATGTACCTGGTACATATGTACTCCGTACAATTTGCTTGCAGCTTGTGACTCTGTGAGAGGCGGCAATGGGTGGAAACTTGGGACGAATTAACGCGAGGAACTGCGTAACACAAACGCGGCAAGTCGGTAACATGTACGAGTAGGTGAGAGATATCACGAGAGATGCCTACACTCGTGTTCTCTACACATATCAAACGATTATACGTGATAAAAGGCCACCAGGCGCAGAAATCTGCACCGAGTGTCCCGACTCCCGACTTCATCATGTTCCGGTACCTACAATCTCTAGGTAAAGTGCCCCACTGACATATGTACATATCCACAACGCGGCCCCTGCAAAAAAACAATGGCATGCTCGAGCTCCAAAAGTTTGACTCATTCCGCGGCATCATCATTGCCATCACCACCAGTTGTATCACCATTTTTACCGCAGCCATCGCCATCTAATCTGCTTCCAGTCCACTCCGCCGTACGCGTCTTCAAAGCATACTTCCATCTCCTGCTGAACACACTAATGGACACTGCTACTTTGGCACCTCGTACGTGACCCCATCTATGAGCAATTGGTTCCCCCGCTCTCCCCTCCCCTGCTCCCGTATCGTCAACGCGCTGACCTGCCTTTTGAACCTCGATAGCCGTCTCGGCGGAGAGTTTGCCTATACGTAGGCCCAGCGTTTCCACAGCCGATTTTGAGTTCGTCCTTTTCTCATTGAACTACTTCCCCACCCCCCTCGTTCCTCGCATTCAAATGCGCCTTTTACAAGAAGTGCAAAAGAAGAAAGAAACCTAGCTCGCAAATGCTCACATCTTCCGACAGCATCGTAGCCACATATCGCGACCTACTCGCCTCCGATCCCGATCTAACAAAACCCGTCGCGGCAATCGAATCCCTCATCGCCCTCCTCAACACCGTCCCCTTCACCACCGTATACGAAACCCTCGACACCATAAAGGCGCACTCAGACCGCCTCAAAGCCTCCGTGGCCAACCCCGTGCCCTTATCAGCCGGCACAGACCTCTTCCTCCAATACCTCGTCTCCTCGCTTAAGCAGCAAGAGGGCGACAGCGGCAACTTCGAAGCCGTACGCCAACACCTCCTGCGCAACGGACGCCTCTTTGCGCAACGAGCCATCGCCGCAAGAAACGGCGTGGCAGAATCAGGATGGCGCTTCGTCAAGGAGGGTAAATGCGTGCTCACCCACGGTGCGTCCCGATGCGTCACAGGCCTGTTGGCCCGCGCGGCCGAGAACCTCAAGGGGAAATTCAGGGTCGTGTACGTGCGGAGCGAGTCGCGCGCGGAGGAGAGCGACGATGTGGTCCGCCAACTGCGCGGCATGGGAATTCCTGTGGCGGAGATTCCAGAGGCAGCAGTTGCCCATGTCATGGGGTTGTTACGCCAGGTCAACATGGTGATTGTGGGTGCTGAGGCTGTCACCTCCAATGGGGGCATCATTTCGAGACTCGGCACGTTCCAGCTCGCGCAGTTGGCGTCCAAGGTCAAGATTCCGTTTTATGTGGCGGCCGAGACGCACAAGTTTGCGCGCAAGTTTCCGTGGGATCAGCGGGATCTTGGATTTGAGCAGCGTATGTTGGATTTTAGTACCGATACGGCGAGCAAGCAGCCGCAGGATGCTGTCGACTACACGGTATGTATTTCTGCTTTCTCACTCTCTTTTTCATTGCTTTTTTTTCTCATGCGGTCCTCACTCTACCTATTCCCCCTACTTAGTATTCCGACATCCATTCTAACAATAGTCTTGACCAGCCACCCGCCCTCATCTCCAACCTCATCACCGAAAATGGCGTCCACCTCCCTCTATACGTCTTTGAACAACTCCTCGATATTTACGGCAGTTTAGCGTGAAGTGATCTATCTAATCACTGCGAAAACTGGCCTGTAACTGCAGGCGCAGCTTAAACAACATATCTTGCCAGGGATTTGGATTCCAAAAGTCGGGGGACAAGACCAGAGCGTTTCGTTTTGTTTTGTTTTGTTTCTTTTCGCCTTACTCATGATTTTATCCCCCAATATCCTTTTTACCACCTTCTTGGACCCAAAAAGTCCTGGATAGCAGGATGCATCAATGGCAAGTTCCACAGTTAGCTTCAAAGGAAGAAAAGAAAGCTTGTGCGCTTCTTAAAGTTTGGGTATCAGCGGCGGCTTGTTGGAATGGATGGATGGCGTTTAGGATGTCGATACGCGATACGCGACACGAATGAGAAGAAAGGCGAAACGGCCTCTTTGGCAGTGTAAGCTATGAATAAGGAAAAAGCGGAATATGTAGTAATCTGTCTCCTTAGGCGTCCGAGCGAGAACTGTGCCTTCATACCAAGAGGAAGAGGAACGGAAAGAGTTCAGAATGAAAAATGGATTTCGCATTTGCCAATCATGTTCCGTTCGAGACAGTAGCTTCTGGACACCTGATCTACCATTATCATTCCTAGCTACACACTCTCATACTTTTCACCTACGTGTGTATGTACTTTGTGTTCCCAGAGACTAACTTATAAGTCGTCCTAAGTTTTGAACTGCTAGCGACTCAAGACAGGCTGATGATGTATTTCGAATCCCTGCACCTCATTCCCTTCCTGGTACTCAGAAATATGTTGCATATTACCTTCTCCAACTGTTTTCCATAACACTCCTCCGACCACCAACACAAACACACTTCACGCATCTTTTACCAGTCTTGCTCCAGCCCACGCATATGGATAATTCCTCTGATACCAATTCACGAAGCTCTTGCGTCCAGCAATCCTTGGATGAGTTGCCCATGACCCACCCAGCACAATGTTGTGCTTTTCGTCAAAAAAGTCTGCTGTGTAGCCAGGGTACAGCTCCATGGGGTGGAAACCTTCATGGGGGCGCAAAACGGAGGACGTCCACTCCCAAACTCCTCCCATAGAGGACTGTCCGGCCAGAGAGGTGCCACTCGAAGTTACTGGCTCCGGATGCCAGCTCTTGAAGCCAACATTCAGGCCGGCAAGGTCGATGAACAGGCTGTTATCGGCCGAAGGGGACGACTCGTGGGGGGGTGTCTCTTCGACGCCGTTGTTTACAAGATGACCGTTCACGGCGGGGACTTTCTTGACCAGAGTATTTCCCGTGGCGATTTGGGTTTTGGACTCCACAAAGGCGTAGATGCTGCGGGCTTCTTCCAGAGTCGGGATGCGGCCGCCCATCCATAGCGCACAGTCGGCGAGTTCATCGTAAGATGCTTGGACAGGCCAGTCGAGAGCTAGGCTGAGATGGATTTTGCCGTAAACTGTCCGGACAAACTTTCCTTGGAGGAAAGAGTGCGGAAGATTTGTGGGAATGTTTTTATTGTAACTTTTGGGATGGGATACGCCATTCGAAAGAGAAGGGGGCGGGGATGACGACCAGGAGGCGGGTAGTTTAGAGGAGTTCGTGTGGTAGATGTACAAGGCATACTGTGCTGAGTCAGGACCGTTTCTCACTTATCTTTCCTTCTTACCCTTATTAAATGTCCTTTTGTCTCTTCTTCTCTCTCCTTTTACACCTCCCTCACCACATCTGGTGGTCGAAAACATCTGGGGAGCATGATTGCAAGCTTACCTCTTCATTGGTGATAGGCCGACCTCGTGCCTGAAGCGCATGGACTTTGACTCTTCGCACTGGCTTTTCATTGTCCCTACAAGAAGTCAGCACAAAAGGAATGGCGGTATTTACGCGACAAAAAAGAGAGGAAATCTTACCATCCAAAGTGCACATCTTCGTCCCCATCCTCGGGGTCGTCCGTCCCCAGAGAAATGGTCTGCTCGGGAATTTCGAACCACACATTCTGCGTGCGATCCTCAAACGCCTTCGTAGCCATTCTCTCGAAATCAGGCAACCCCGTGTGTGGCGGTGGCAAGATCTTATCGCTCTGCAGCATCATGTACAACAGCGTCTCGAGGTGCATCGCCTCATGCTCAAAACTGACCCAGATGGCCCTGGCTGTTTTTCGCGTGATCGCGTGCACGCTCTGCTTATAGAGCTCGGTCAGACGGGCTCGCACACGGTCTTGGTATGCGAGGATTCCATCCACGGGTGGCCACTCATCTGGAATTTCGGAATGATCGTGGCATTTCTCAGGGTTATCAACGTCAGGATCGATGCCGCGCTCAAATATGGCGTGGTAAGAGACTGGGCTAGTGGGGGCCCAGGCGCTTGTCTTTGTAAGCTGTATGTCGAGGAAGGTCGGGATATGACCGAGGTAGAAGATATATGCGTGTCGAAGCTCGATGGGCTTCTCGGTGAGTTCCTGCTGAGGGAGCATGGCCCTGGTGACGATATCCCAAGCGCACCAGAGGGCTCGCCAGTCGGAGAGGGAAGGGAGAGTATTGGTGGCGTAGAGAGAGGGGGCTTTGCTGAAGGGCGGGTCTGCTCTTTGGAGCATATGAAGGCCTGAAGGTGAGAGGTCTAGTTAGAAGCTATCGTACACGGGCAAGCTCCCTTTTCTACGTACCATACTCGCCATTTCGAGTCCAGGTCTGAGTTTCGCGAAAACCTGCGTTTCGCCATAGGTCATCTGCACTAGCCTTGGAGTATTTGAGACTCTGCTCGATCTTAATACGCTCATGAGCTTTGATCACAGACCCTAGGACGGTGACCTCCTTGAGCGGAGAGATGAAGGCCTGGTGGCGACCGCCTTCGTCATCGTAGACGTATTCTCCTATGACACGCCAGTCAGGAACGTAGAATATTTCCTTGCCGTAGACGCTATTGGCATTGCTGAGTCCGTTCAGAATGAATCTACTATAAGTTAGCGAGACGGTATGAACATAGAAAGTTTGAGGTGATGGATTGTCTAACTCGTGTGTTTTGCCTTCTCTATCTAGTCATCGCTTGAATTAGAAAGTAATTACGAGCAGTATACTGAGGTGCACAGTAGCTCCCTTACCGTTGTATGCGTGACTACGAGTAAATGAGTTCAAAGTTCCACATTGACACAAGAGGGCTGCTTGAATGCTAGACAAAGACAGACATACTATACCATTTCTGGATTCCCACACGAGTCTAGGCCAATGATCATGCTATCATCGGGCTTCATAACGTCCGCGAAGGTTTGCAGAAAGTCGGCAGCCTCATTTCTATGGAAATTTCCTGAAGATGCATCAGGTCAGCCCTCGTGTGATCCCATGCGACTTTGAAGTAGCGGAGAGTCTAGTGAAAGGCGCAGATGCAGTGCGCGTGAAGTAGGAGAAGTCGGGGAAAATATAAGGATGAGAGAACCTTCTTTCAAATGGAGAAAGTACTTACCAATGCTCGAACCCAAATGAATAATGCATTTGGTTTTGTTCACAATGCCAGGCTGCTTCAACCACGTCACTCCGTCGTCGTAGGTGCCCAGAAGACCATGGCAAGAGACGTACTCAAAGTCGGGAACATGCGAGAGGGTACGCTCCAGCTCCGTTTGCGACAAGTCGAGGGCGTAGTAGTCAATTGACTTGTGTAAATCTTCGAAGGCTTGGAGAAGGAGGCAGATTTTTCGAAGATTTCTGCACACAGTGTTAGTTACACTTGTCTCATGGGGTAAGCCTTCGTTACAGGGACGCATAGGTTTGAACCGCTTTGTAGAAGGGCTCGCTGATTGGGGAGCGAGAATGACAACGAAAGAAAATACATTGCAGAAAACTGGTTACTATACAAACGCTAAACAGATACTCACCCACTTCCTAGTTCAATTATCATAGAGCCACCCGGGATTGCGATGGCAATTTCGGCGGAGTGCTTCTTCAGCAGCTCGATTTCGTAGCCAGTCAAGTAATACTCGTCCAGATACGTAATCTGATCAACACGTGAGATTGGATCACAGCATCCAGGAGCTGGGAAAGGGAGAAGGTGCCAACATCTACAGATACGAGTAATGATCTGTGGCTGGCAAAGTTCCTCAAAGGGCCCAGCATGAACGTACATCCTCGAATAATTGTAGACCCTTCTCATCGTACAGCAGCATGGTAGGCAGCCAGCGGGGTCCACCGTCGTGAGGATTGAACGACGAAACAAGTGCATGCCTGAGGTTTAGATCGTCCTTGTTGCTACGAATGTCGATAACACTATTTGGGCGTTTGCGGGGTTTCGAGGGTGATTTGTGGTTCGAGTCGATGAGGACCTTCCTTTCGGGGATTTGCTTTACGGCGGTCATTTTGCGCGGAGTGTTCAGAGATGCTGTTGACGGATAAAGGTTGGCTTCTCTCCTGTCCTGATTCTCTTTGTGGTAAGGAAGTGAGTGGCAGTCGGAACTCATATAGCTGACATGTCAGGAACAAGCACGAATTGGTGGATGAGCTCATGTGTCCGTCAACATGTCAAGTCAGGACTGGAGTAGGTACTGAAGTGGAAACAAAAGTGGGATGCAAAGAAACATGGCATTTCGGACCAAAGCCATCCATTCATCATGACCTTTCTCCCACAGAGGAACCCAAATGCGGTACCTGTCGCTCGTTTCGGCAAACAGCTCCAGGTCAGGGCCAATGGCACATTTCCCATTGAGAGTGCCATGGTGGGTAGATGGGCGCGAGAGGAGATGTGGCGGATATGATCGCGTTTGTGCAAGTGAAGATAGGTATTCGTCCCAAGACTCCGAGGTGATGTACCGAGAAGACACACAGGTGAAGTACCTACTGTACATCATCGTACCGCAGACGAACAAGTACCGGCACCTGTGAGCCGCCAGTAGCAGCCAGGGAGGGGCGGAGGGGAAAGGCGCAAACTTCAAAGCAGCCATGTTTCGTGGCGGCTAAGACGTCGTCATGATGTATGTATGTAGATCGTCTGGCAGCCAAGACCGTTTTTGGCGAATCAGATCCAAGAGTGTGGCGTTCGGTTCGATAGTCGGTGCAGCATAATATTGGGACTCTGGGAGATGCTGCTGTTCCTGGCCTACGGAGTAATATTTGTTGAGAAGTGGGACGAAGCGACAAAGAGACGAGAAACAAAGAGACAACGGGACGAGTACATCAAGTTATAAAGTGGTAGGGTAAAAGGAGGTAGCAAACCAAAAAGTGACGAAGCGACGTAGTCACATGAATATATTACATGTACAATATGTACAATATGTACAAGGTCACAGGTGTCGAAATGGCGTTGTGCTGCGGTGATGCGGGCGGAAAGAGGAAGGCGGAAGTGGGGAGAATCAACAACGGAAGGCAAGATCCAGGTTCGCGAGCTCCGCCCGTTTCAAAACACTCCTCTGGTTCGCAATGCCTCGGGATCCCTTCAAGGCGGCTCGCAAAACATTGGCACGCCAGCGACGTATCCAGGCCAAAATTTCTCGTCTACCTCGTCTTCTACAATAGGTACGTCATGTTCGTCATAGGGAACACTTCTAGGTATGTAGTTTATAACTTTACCCCTGTAATGCACGCACGGTGGGCTCCGGTTTGAGGATGCGGATCACTGACGAGCGTTTTGCGCTACGAATTTTACATGCTGTAATATGCATATGAGTAATGCATGGTAATGGTATAGACCAGAAAGGAAAAGAGCTTATACTTGGCCCCAAACAAGGCATGATGAGGCAGCATAGGAGCTTCTTCTTTTGCTCGCTGCCCTAGAGGCTACGAACAGAGGGCTTTCCTAGATGAACATTGAAGAGTAAGCTGAGATAATACATACTGCACATTTCTTTATTTGTAGCCGGAGAAACATTGCAGCATCGCGTACATTGCATTCGTTGTCATGTCGTGCTCATCATGATGCGCCATTATACACAGTACGAAGTACCTACCTATGTACCTAGGTACGTACCTAGTGAAGTGGAAACCCCAGTCGCTGCTGCGTCCGCAATCCATCATAATGGTGGAATAATTGCGGAGCCCCTAAACCTATTCAGGTAATCGCTGTTTTTCAACATGCACGTGACCCGTTTCGTCCGTCCGTCCGTTTTCCCCGTCCGACTTCGATCAGAAAACGCGTCGCGTGGTCCGCCCGCGCCGCGATTGAGAACCTGGGCCCGCGGGCTGCTCGACTGCGCCAGCAGCTCAACGATGACCAGGAAGCCGCCATCAAGGCCGTCACCGACGCCGTGGGCAACAATCCCTCCACCGCGCACTTCTACCTGCAGGGACCTGGCGGGACGGGTAAGACGTTCCTGTACGAAACGCTGGCCTGCCACTATCGATCTGAGGGCAAGACGGTCATCTGCGCCGCCAAATTTCAACATGCACGTGACCCGTTTCGTCCGTCCCCGTCCGTTTCCCACGCGTGCCGCAGTCTGCAGAACACAGTGGTGGAGCCCCGTAAAACATGCACATCCCAAACCGCCATCCCATCCGCAACTCTTCTACTTCGCAACCCTCACTTTTGCAGCCCGACTTTCTCCAACCCCGAAGCGAAGCGAGGCAAGTCTTCCTCTGCCCCGAAGCGCAGCGTAGGGCCGCGGGGGAAGTGACTCTTAGTTTTTCTCCGTAACATGTACTGGCCCACTGTTTTTTTCCTGCGGCCCAATCATCGCAAAATGTACCGTGCTACCTACTCCGTACGCAATTCGAATCTGTTCTGACTTCTGTGCGCAACGCGCGTTTGGGTTGGAAATGTTGTATTGAGCTTTAGCATATAAAATCTTTATATATCGTCTTTATCGTCTCAATTCTATTATGAACCCTGTACCCGCAGCAAAATCCCCCAAAGCAGACCCGCCGAAGGCGGCAGCGTGCCGCAGGCATCCCCCGGAAGGGCCCCCGGAGGGACACCTGGAGAAGAGTAGATGCCTTATTAGGCAAAACTGAAGAAATCGTGCGGCGACGCGTAGCGGAGGCGCACATTTCGTGTTTGCCTCTTTATGCTCGAGTTTTCAGTACACATATGAGGGTATGGTGTGGAGCCTTTCCGAATTGATTGGCTCACAAACTTTCGGACTCTGAAACAAAGGGGCTCAGTTTTGCCTATTTTTGGCGCGCACTGGCACAGCTTCGCGTCACGGCATTTTTACCTACTGACGGTACTGTACACATGCAACCTTCTCCAACCCCGAAGCGAAATCACAAAATGTACCGTGGTACCTACTCCGTACGCAATTCTGCTCTGACTTCTGTGCGCAACGCGCGTTTGGGTTGGAAATGTTGTATTGAGCTTTAGCATATAAAATCTTTCTATCGTCTTCGTCGTCTCAATTCTATTATGAACCCTGTACCCGCAGCAAAATCCCCCGGAAGGGCCCCCGGAGGGACACCTGGAGAAGAGTAGATGCCTTACGTACTGTACCAACCCGACTTTCTCCAACCCCGAAGCGAAGCGAGGCGAGTCTTCCTTCGCCCCGAAGCGCAGCGTAGGGCCGCGACGGAAGTGACTCGTCTACTATATATTGAAGGACGCCTTAAGCGCTTGGCTCCACAAAAATACTACAGAAAAGAAGTGTTCGTTAAGTTCAGCGGAAAAGTTCAGCGGAATAATCTACTCCCGTTCCGAGCCCTTGCCCTTCCTCCGTGTTCAAAAAAAGAAGCTCTCATCGACGCGCCCCAGCTGTGTATCGACACCGGCTGTCAACAAATTACAACCGACAATCAATCCTTCAATCGGTAGTCGGTAGTGAAGAAGACGGACTCTTTGCCTCCTAGCCCGTGCCCTTTCCGCAAGACCACGCGTCGTGTCGCCGATTTCCCATCGAAGAGGAATTCGAACTCAACTGATCAGAATGTGCCGTGCGGAGTGTGAATGTAGGAGGTGGTGGTGGTCACGACTCAACGGAGTGGGGGAGAAGAAACAAAGCCATCGGTACAAAGTACTCCCGTTCCGAGCGCTTGCCCAACGCAGCCTCGGATTGGTTAAAATCACAAATGCCCGAAAACAATATGGGTCGTAAGGACAATCGCAGCACCAGATTGGTCAAAAACATTTGCATAGAAATCTTCACAGAGCGGCAGCGAAACAAATTTCACTGACGGAGCGCAACAGAAGGCGAAGAGATAACAAACACGGGAGCAACATCCGCAGAGCGCAGATAATGATGCTGCACAACATACTCCGTATCGATATCACCAATCTGTACAAAAGTGTCGGAGCTGCGACAGGATCCACGGAGCTCGGATGACCTAATTCAAACGGAGGACAGAGAGATGCAACAGTCACCGAGCTCAGGTCATGTAGCGGCACAACAGATTTCACGAAGCTGCGACAAAGACGATAGGCCTGTAGCAGAGTTCCATGGAGAATGCAGCTGACG
>SRQH01000433.1:0-24404 GCA_018360345.1 Claviceps sp. LM84 group G4 | reverse complement strand
GGCATGGTTTTGAGGTGTTTTGGGCGTTGTGGGAAAAAAAAAAGGGAATTTAGAGTTGACAGTTTGGCCAAGTTCGAAATTTGATCGAGCATGTCCAATGGTGGGCCGTACCTAGCCACTCATTTTAGTTTTAACGATGACATTAACTTTTTTGCTTTCATTCCGAGAGACACATGCCTGTGCATCCCATTATGTACAACTGCAGCTGTGCAACATGCCTCCCTTGTTTTCCCATCTCGATTGCAAGTCGACAACATGCGTCTTTCGAGCAGCAGCCGGACACACTGCGCATTAATTTAGGTAGAACAACATAAAGGCGTGCCTCGCGGGATACAGGAAAGAACATTGCATGGCTGTCTGGGTTCGCCCAGTTCACCCAAATGATGCTGTGTAATCGGGATCCACGTGGCAATGACACACGGTTGGCATTGCCCGCGTCATCGAGACGCTGGGCCTTTGTCGTTTTTTGTCATCAAGTCGTTGCCTGCAACGTTCAGTTGTAGCCATCATAAGACCAGGCGACGCCGCGCCTGTGCTTCTTTTGCACAACGTCCGGGTGCTGCACGGGAGCCATCTTGGTGAAGGTGCCGTTGTAACTGTGTGTGTTGAGTTGGCACTTTCCAGAGGCACAGTTCACGGGGATGAAGACGTTTCCAGAGGCTGCGTACTCATATTTTCTATACCCAAAGTCAGATACATTGACACCAGAAGATTCGAGAGAGACAGACAAAGGTGTTGTAAACGTGTCGACGAGAGGGGAGGCAGAGTGATGACGATTCAAGGATATGACCAAAAGGTAACACGGCACTTACCCCTTGGCGTCAGGGCAGACGTTCTGGACAATGGTCATCGAGTTCTGCGCGGGCGTCCAGATAAAGTTGACGTTCTTGTCCTTGCAAGCAAATCGGTTGGCAACTTCGCCTCCCTTCAAGGTGTGCGGCTTCATCCCACTGTGGTAATGGCACTTGGTCGTCACGTTGGAAGCAGTGTTGACGTAGGTGAATTTGTACGAGGACATGCTGGTTCCATTGGTAGGAGCATGCGCCTCGAAATTCTTGACGTGATAAGAACCGGGCAAAACGCAGGTCTGGGGGCTTCTCTTCGCCATGGCCAGCAGCGCAGGAGGCGCCTTGTAGGCGAGCGAAGCGGCCATTGCGGTCGGCACGCAAGCCAGGAGGATTGAGCTGAACTTCATGATGTCTGAATATAAAAGGGTTCTCTTAATTCGATTTTTTTTTGTACTTCTTTTTTTTTTTGATCGATCAACGTTATATGTTCTGTGCGATAGCGATATAAAAGACGAGCTCTTGTCTCCAGGACAGAAGCGGCAGCGGAACGAGCGAAAACGACGGAATCAAACGATACGAGAAATGAGACGAGGAAAAAGAAATAAAACGAGTGTTGATGAAAGCGATTTGTACTACAAAAAGGAGAGAAAGAAGGGGACAGAAGCTGTTGCAGGGGAAAGAAGAAGATTATATTGTCATGAGGTGAGGCGTCCACTGGCCAGGGGTCCCTAGAAAAGGCTTGCAAACAAGTGTGTCCACTGTCAAGGCCGTGACAGCAATTACATGGCCGGCTTGTAGTAGGTAAAACCAACCATCATACAGTACCTTAGGTACTTATTAGCGACGGGAGAATCTGGGTCTTGGGTTTCCGGCGTCCACAGAGAATAGCAGAGTCACGCTATGCTCTACAACCGTATCACGTCCGTTCCACCAGATTCTGCCTGTATACGGAGTACGTACGGACTCACGGAGTAGGTAAGGCTGACTGGCGACTTTGAAACCGGTAGTTCGGCCGGTGCTGGGAAAGGGGACTCCCGACTGCTGCAGCGGGCTGGCAAATCCAAATCCTTGGTCAAGCCCGGTCTGGGAACGGCTACATACATGATACATACATACATATGTACATACCTATGTACATACTCCGTTGTACTGGTCCGCGGAGGGACCCCCAAGGACCATCATCCTTGTTTCGGGTCGTGATGTCGTTGTTGGCTTTTCGTGGTTCTTCTGGACCTTGTTTGCCGCTCCACTTGGTAAGTTGGTAACTTGGTACTGTTCCCTGCTATGTACAGAGAGGTACCTATGTTTGTAGGTATACGGAGTACTCGTAGCTGATTATCATCATCTACGTATTTCTACTCCGTACGTTCCCGGACCGTAACGAACATGCCAAGCTCATCATGAATTCATGTCGACATAAAGAGATATGTAGCGACGAGGCAAGGCGCGAAGGATACAGTGATAGTGTGATACACTGTACGTCGGCTAGATCAGCTACATATATTGAGAAGGATCGTTGCGGTGAGCCCGCCGCTAGTTAGATTTCCCCTGGGCCTAATAACTTTGAGTGGACCAACATTGGCAGTTTGACGCTTGATTCTTGAATAAGGGTTCATCGGCCACGGCAGGCAATGCCAAATCTAGATGCCAGCCAGAATGACCTGATGGAGGATTAGAGTAATTACAAATCTATGAAGATGATCTGCCATCCATCCTCTGCCCCGGGATCCAGCATCCGTGGCAAACAGGCGCGGCTCCTTTGCTTGTCTGTCTAATAAGTGTAAGAACACATTGCGGCAAGGACAAACAGGAGGGAAAAGGAGCCACGCTGACGGCTATGTATGTAGGTATCAAGATAACGAGTCTCCAGTCGGCGGTCATTGGGGCATCATCATGACAAGTACATACCTACATAGAACAAAAAAGTCATGGAGAAATGTATGCATCTTCCGACGTCTCATCTTGACGGGGGGACGGGGGGACGGGGGCAGGAGCGTCCATCGTTCCTGCATAATCAGCCCGCTCCGAGATTTGGAAACGGCGCTAAATTGTTTGCGTGTTTGGTCGGAGCGGATGAGCAGCCACACTTAAACTTATCAAGGCACTGCATGACCGGGGCCGAACGCCACGTCATATATATTGTGTTTTTATCCACGAGCGATCCATCTTGTCCGTCCACAGTGCACACAGAGAAACGACAGAGAAACGACAGAGAAACCGAGAGCCCGAGACGTGCGGATTGTGGTCACAGCTTTACTGTCGAAAGCGAATGTTTGGCGGCGGATCGCGGGGCCGGGCCTCGGTTGCGTTACCATGGTTCGTTATCATTGACCTCTGAAATGCAGTGCGCTAAATGATTACGGACTGCTCTCAAGAGTCATCAATACATGCCCTCATGGCTGATCTCAAGCCTCAAGCCTCAATGCGAATATGTATGTAGAATGGCGTAGAAGGCGTCAAAGAGGCGGCTTGCTCAGTGAACAACGCGCTCTTCACCTCCTGAAACAATGGCGCACTGCCTTGGCCGGGTCTACCTGATCTATTGCCTCCATGCACACTTGACATGCGCGTCGAAACCACAGCTCTGTTGTCAGCACTGCGTGTTCGATCACTGTCTACACTGACATCTTCATCGCGATAGTCTTGTGCGGGTCATACCCCTTGACCACAAAGTCCTCTATCTTCCACCCATCTATGCTGCAGCCCTTATCGCGGGTGATTTCAAGCTCGGGAAAACTGCGAGGCTCGCGCTCCAGCTGCACATTGAGGGCGTCTTCGTGATCCGCGTACACATGCGCGTCCCCCATGACGTGGGTGAGACTGCCGGGGACCAGGTCGCACGCATGTGCAATCATGTGTGTGAGAAGTGCGTAGCTAGCAATGTTGAAGGGCACGCCTAGGCCCATGTCGCACGATCGCTGATACAGCTGACAATTCAGATGGCCCTTCTCGTTGCTATTCTCGCCTGCTTCTTTTTCTGCAGACGCATTCGCACTGGCGCCGACACCGCCCTTTTGGACGCGGCCGTTTCGCCTTCGCCGTCCAGGATATGATACATAAAACTGAGCAAAAACATGACACGGCGGTAGGGCCATGAGATGTAAGTCTCGCGCGTTCCATGCACTCATTATGATTCTTCGGTCGTAGGGCTTGTGCTTGATCTTGTCAATCACATCGGCGAGCTGATCAATTCCCTTGCCGCTGTAGTCCGTCTTGGCATCTACATACTCTGCGCCAAAGTGGCGCCATTGGAAACCGTAGACGGGTCCCAGGTCTCCCACCTCGCGGTGCGTGAGGCCAAGGCTGTCAAGGAACTCGCGGGACCCGTTACCGTCCCATATCTTGACACCGGCGTTGCTGAGAGCCAGCGATGAGGTGTTACCCTCGATGAACCAGAGCAGTTCGGCAATGACGGCACGGAGGAACACGCGCTTGGTGGTGAGGAGCGGCAGGATGGGAGCGCCGTCTCTGTTGAGGGAGAACTTGAGCGGTCTTGGTGCGAAGATGCTGATTGTGCCAGTGCCGGTGCTGCATCAACGTCAGTACGAGATGCACTCGGCAAACTGGAAGTAAACAAAACGCTCCAGAACAACATCGCACGTCTAGTTTCTTGTGAGGCGTGCGACAAGGCATTGTAAGTGTGTGACGCGTCGAACGTACCGATCAGGCCGAACTTCTCCTTCGTCAAGTATTTCGCGAATCAAGTCCAGATACTGATACTCTTCATGCCTCTTAGAGGGCTGGGAAGCCTCATTGGCCGCAGCGCCGTTCTGTTGACTCATTGCCATGGTTCGCGATGTCGTGCCTGTAATAAACGCGTAAAGTGCTTGCTTTGCGCAGTACGGAGTACATATGTACCAAATCGAGGGCGACGCGACGCGGAGAATGCCCAATCCAGTCTAGCCCCATCCTTTGGTCTAAGACGAGGAAGTTCGGAGTTATGGTACTCCCGCTATCCGAGAAGAATGAAAATCGAGTTCTCGCTTACTCCTAAGCACGTGACCCACAAGGAAGCGAATTCTTTTTGCCCGTGTTGCCGGAGTGCCCCACCGCCCCACTGCAGCCAGTCCAGCGAAAATTCACGAAATCTGATCAACTTCCGACCTTGGCTTCTCCTTCCCACCATCCGCCCAGCGCCGAAGTCGACAACCATCGCCAAACTTCGACAAAGATGGCCAAGGAAGCCCCCGTCAAAACCGGTCTGACCGTTGGTCTGAACCGCGGCCACGTACGTGCTGCCATGTTCACAGTCTCACCTCGTGGAGGATCTCTGCTCCGCCACCGCGAGATGGTGCCTTCCGCCGAAGCAGACGATGGACGCTGACATGTTCCCGCCCAATTTCTTTTCCTGTTTCTTCTTGGGAAAACGAATCTTTTAGAAAACCACTTCCCGTGTCGTGAAGCCCCGTGTGTCCCGTACCAAGGGCCACCTGAGCAAGCGCACCGCTTTCGTCCGCGAAGTTGTCAAGGAAGTTGCCGGGTACGTTTTGAGCCGCTTCTGCGATTGTTTCTGGATACTATCCTTGCGTATCTTTGCCTTTGTCGTGTGGTGGGGGCATCGGGCAACGAGATGGTACAGGCAATTTCTCAAGGGGTCTTGTGCACCAGCTGGGACTTTGCGGGCAAATTTGGAACCATCTCTGCCGTCATCTCTTGCCACCACTCCCCCTGAGATAAACGACATCTCTAATCGGACTGTAAAGCTAACAACTACAAACTAGTCTTGCCCCCTACGAGCGCCGAGTCATCGAGTTGCTCCGAAACTCCAAGGACAAGCGTGCCCGTAAGCTCGCCAAGAAGAGGGTACGTACACCGTACACAACGGACACACCATTGAACAACAACTTGCTTGACCATCCCGCTTACACTCACGATTAGCTCGGTACCTTTGGCCGTGCCAAGAAGAAGGTCGATGAGCTGCAGCGCGTCATCGCCGAGTCTCGCCGTGCTCACTAAAAAAGTGACAGGTGTGGCATGGAAATGATGTGAAGATGATGAGCACGAAATGGTATCAGATTTCAAGAGTTAGAAGCAAAACTCCGGCGTCTTGTCCTTATTTACAATACCAATTCTCGATTTCTCATCATGCTGAGCAAACAGAGTCCCGTGTGAGAACAATCTTGGGCCATGAACTGTACTTTTCGATTTATTTGAGACCGATGCGCGCCATGCGTGAAAGGAGAATCGTAGTACATAACCGCAAAATGATCGCTACTCCTTGAGTCTTGCCTTGTCTATCTACTCTCGTCGTAAAATCATGACCCGTCCTTCCCTTGAGTATCATTTCTTGCCCAACCGTAACCACTTCGGAACCTTCTTCACCCCATCCCCTCCTTTCTCACTCCTCTCTTCCTTATCCGCCTTCTTAACCTCCCGCTGTGGTACATCCTCCTCTACATGCGTCACCTCCGGCACCTTCACTTCCTGCGCCCTCATCGCCACATTCGCCCTCAAGAACGGCCCCTCCCGCACCGAATCCGGTACCGTAGCCTCCCACACCAGATTTACCAACACCCTACTGGAGAACTTGTACGTCTTGACAAGATTGTGCGCCTGGCTGCTACTGTCCTGGATAAGGGTCTTGCTACCCGACAGGAGCAAATGGAATTTCTGGCTCGGATCCGCCATGACATGCCGCACGGCTTCGTACAAAAAGGCTCCCGTCTCGGAGGGCCCGGTCAACCATTCACTGCTCGTGTTATCGGGGAAGCGTACCTTGACGAGCACAGATTGTATGGACGCAATGCGGGCCTCCTGTGCGGCGGCTTTATCTTGTAGCTCCTTGTCAGAGGGGAGGCGTGTGTTCCTTGAGCTCTGCAGTAAGCGTGCTTGATGGAGTTGTGCGTGCGCGACGGTGGGCGTGAAGTCAGATTCGGAGGCAGGGATTAATGCCGCGGCGGGAGTAGCCCCCGTGGGGGCGAGGAAGACGTTGACGGGCTGATAAGGGTCCTCTGATGGTGCAGAGGATGTCGGATCGGTGGTGGCATCTGTTGCTTCGGGGCCAGTCTCCTGGCTTGTTGATTCTATCGTGGGATCGGGTCGCGAAGCAGCATCCGCAGCGTCCGCAGCGTCAGCTTCCTCTGCCGCATCGTCTCGTTGTTCCTCTGCTACCAAGTCGGAGTCCTCTTTCGTTGCGCTGCCAGAGGTCGAGTTTGCCGCCGCGCCACCTTCTTGCGACTCGGCTTCTTCAAAGGACTGTGAAATCTGCTGCAGCGCCTCAAACAGCGTCTGCTCCGTCCTTCTGAATCCCAGCCGAATCAAGACATTCCCTGAATTATGACCCAACTGCGCCAACGTCCTCTGGAAGTCGTCAAACGTTGAGAACTCCCGACCCATAATGTTCAACACGGGTGTCTCGTAATACAACTGTCCACTTCCACTAGTCGTGCTGGCAAACCCCCTAGCCGTGATGTTGATATTCTTGCCTGCGCTGGCTTCGCCGCTTTCGAATTGGCGCATAATTTTCCATAGTGTCAGATCGGAGGGGAATTTCTTGATCAGACGGCCGCCAGGAATCTCCCGGGCTTCCGGCTGTGGGATCTGGAGAGCTATCTGGACAGCAGAAGGGGTGTTGGAGCGCTGGACGAGTTCGAGCTTCGCGCCGCCTATGAGGCCTGATGTGCGGAAGGGGACGGATAGATCGACCTGTCTCTGCTTATGCCTGGGAGAAGAGAGGATGACAATTCAGTATGGGCGTGGAAGGGGTAAGAGAGGGATAAAGAGGATGCAACGAGCCAAGGTAAAACCGGGAGCGCGGACGGGACTTTTTCTTACTTGAAGACGTATTTGTCGCTTGCGAGATTGAGCTTCTTGCAAGCTTGGTCCAGCACATCGGCGAGATAGGTGCCGGGCGTGACTTTGACGGTGGTGCGACGCAAGTCGGCGGCTATCACCACAACATGCGATGCCATGGCCAAGGAACTGTAATGGTGGTGTCTCTACGGGTTTGAGGCCAGGTGGCAGGGCGACAGGGTCTGGGCGGCGTGAGAAGTGGCGGCGATGCTATCAACACGCTTGGGAAAGGGACCGATCAGTGAGTGATATAGTATGTATGTATGTACACGTGAATACCGTGTGTTATGAGACGGAGCAATCTTTCTCTGGAAAGGAATTAATTATTGTTCGAAAGGGAGAGGATATACAGGCGGCCAGTGAGCTCAGCTTCTCGAATGCTCCAACGTTGCAAGTGGTTCTTGGAGGATGACGAGCCATGGGGCCCTTCGAGCTTCCAGAATCCAGGGACAAGTTGAGTCAGTTGACAGCTTACAAGCAGCAACTTGCAAGTGACGTCCAAAGCGCAGCCTCGTGCCGATGACCCACGTATCGGACAGCTTTGCCCAATCAGCTTAAACCTCAGCCTCTTTCGGGCCACGCCAGATGTGTTTGCCTTGCCCGTTACATACATGATACCTACCTACCTCTCTCCGTTACTGACAGCTTGCCGCGGGTTCGTGACACAGGTAGACTGGAGCTCCACGACATCTGCAACCTACGAAGTCAACGATCAACCGCTGCCGCTCTAACGTCGCTCATCACCTCCGCCACCATAGCCATCGCGGAAAAACAACAGCTTCTCAGACGGTGACGCTCATCGATTGATCGTCTTCCCTGTGTTCAATCCCGACGCCGAACCTCCATCGCCGTTTGTTCACGTCATTATCCACAGCCAGCCATGGTAAGTGACAGGCCATTCCCAACAGGCAACTCCAGCCCATCAAATCAACAAGAACCTACTTGACCACGACCGCATTTGATAACTAATCACTTCATGATCTGGAATACAAACAGTCCTCCCCATTCTCCATCAGTTCGTACCGCCCCAGACTACATCGCGACCAAACGCCATGCCATCAATCCCCCGAGCTAACCAACCCTCCTTCTTTCACCCCCAACAGATGGAGGCGCCGCCGTCGCCATGGTCGGCAAAGACTGCGTAGCCATAGCCTGCGATCTCCGCCTCGGTCTCCAAGCCCTCACCGTGTCCAACAATTTCCCCAAAGTCTTCCAATACGGCGACGTCTTCCTCGGCCTGACCGGCCTGGCTACGGACGTCAACACCGTAGCCGACCTGCTCCGCTACAAAGTCAACATGTACCGACTCCGAGAAGAGCGTGCCATTGCACCCCGTACGTTTGCGAACCTAGTCTCCTCGTCGCTATATGAGCGCCGCTTTGGGCCGTACTTTGTGTCGCCGGTTGTGGCGGGCTTGGACCCTAAGACTGGGAAGCCGTTTATTTGCGGCTTTGATAGTATAGGGTGTATGGACCATGCCAAGGATTTTATTGTGTCTGGGACGGCGTCGGAGCAGCTTTTTGGGATGTGCGAGGGGCTGTGGGAGCCGGATATGGTGAGTTGAGTTTTTCCCCTGTTCGATCTTTTGCCGTTCTGCCTTCTCTGCTTGCCCTCAAGGAATATCTGCTGACTTCCGATGCCGCCATGTAGGGACCCGACGAATTGTTCGAGACTATTTCACAAGCGCTTTTGAATGCCGTTGACAGAGATGCCTTGTCTGGCTGGGGCGCCCATGTGTACATTATTGAGAAGGACAAGGTTACCAAGAGGTTACTAAAGGGTAGACAGGACTAAAGAAGGGGTCGAATAGATAATGGAGATGGGCATGGGATACATGGGTATCACTCACGCCGTTATGAGTTCATTTGGGATGGAAGGACCTGCTGGGTGAATGGGGTGTTCTACACAGCTATCAAGAGGCTTGGTGACTACCTATGTATCCACTGAGCTAATCATGGCACAACAGACTACATACAATTTGCCATACACACGATTTGCGCTTACGCTTCTACCATGCAACTTGAAGAGGTGCTTCTCCAGTGTCTGGAGGTCTGGATCGCCACGTTTATCTCGTCTGTGTGCTGTCTCTTCACCCACGCAAACCACAAAGAATGTGTTAACTTTTCATAAATACGGGTTGCCAATAGCATTGGATGGCGTTATGATACAAGATTCTTTCCGCATCAACGGTCTAACATCTACATGGAGTCATGGTGTATAAGTCTCCTCTTTTGTCCCCTGTAACTTCCGCTCTCTCGCCTGTTGTATCTTTTCAAGTCTTCCTTCTCCTTCACACTTCTACTACATTTTGTTCTTACAAGTTCTTTTTGCTCTCTATGGCGGCTTTGGATTTCTTTGACTCGATCATTGTCGTTTGCATGAAAAAGTTGCGCTCAATCAGCTTGAGGATCTCGTCCAGGAGGCTATCAGATGGGGGTTTAATGTTAGCATCAACACTTTGAAGGGGGATGGAACACGAGAAAGTAGAGACATACATGACTGGGGCGCTGATAACGACGACAGCCGTCCACTCCGTAACGTTGAGAGGAACAATGGCAAAGAGACCCTGCAAGACCGGAATATACAAAAGGCCAAAGTGAAGAGCCATGGAGAGAGCAATAGCGTAGACAAGCATCATGTTCTTCCACAGTGGCAGTGACAGCAATGACTCGCTCGACGAGAGCGCATTCATGGCGTTGAACATTTCAATCACAACCAGGATGGACAGGGACACGGTGGAGCCGGCCTTGGCCATGTCGTTGGAGAACATGCCACAGCCGATTTCTGGGAAATCAGCAGTACAGTGGTGGAAGCGAGAAAGCTGCTTGAAGGTAATCTGAGGACCCTGAGGGTTGTACATGAACCACCAAGCGTATCCAGCCACGGTGGCAAGGCCGACATAGGTTCCAATGATGAGGTAGCGAAGGAAGAGCCAACCGCCAATAAGCGGTTCATCCCTCTTTCGCGGTTGGCGTCTCATGATGTCGTGATCTGGTGGGTTGAACGACAAGGCAGTGGCAGGCAGACCATCCGTGACCAAGTTGACCCAAAGAAGCTGCACGGGAATCAGAGCCTCGGGCATTCCTAGTGCGGCTGTAAGGAAAATCGATACGACTTCACCAATGTTGGATGAAATCAGATATCGGATGAATTGTTGCGTATTGTTGTAAATCGCACGCCCCTCCTCAATGGCAACCTCAATGGTAGCAAAATTGCTGTCGGCGAGGACCATGTCGGCAGCCAGCTTGGATACATCAGTGCCAGAGCCCATGGCCACGCCAATGTCTGCCTTCTTCAAGGCGGGCGCGTCATTTACACCATCACCAGTCATGGCCACAACCTCGCCCAGAGACTGCAGAAGGTCGACAAGCTTAGACTTGTGGCCGGGCTCTACGCGAGAAAACAAGGACGCTCTCTTGGCAGCTTCAAGTTGCTCGCTCGGGCTCAGGTTCTCAAACTCCCGTCCCGTGTAGCTCTTGGAAGTAAGGTCCTCTTCAGCGCCGAAAACACCAATCTGTCGGCAGATGCTCTCTGCGGTGTTGCGGTTGTCTCCAGTGATGACAATCACACGAATCCCTGCTTCCTTGCACTTCTCAATGGAGCCGGGAACCTCTTTTCGAGGAGGATCCAACATACCGACCAAGCCCAAGAAAGTCATGTTTTGTTCGAGCTGCGCATACTGTTCCGTGGACTTGGCTGAGAGTAGTGGGTTGTTGGAGACGTCATCGATGCTGGCTAGACCAATGATACGGAGACCGCGATTCCCATAGTCGACTACCTCTTTCATCAACAGGCCAGTCAACGTTTCGCTGAGAGCGACCCTCTTGCCGTTGGCACCAATCAAGGTATGGGTGCAACGTTCAATGATTGATTCTGGAGCCCCTTTGACGAGCAGCTTCTTCTGCTTTCCATTTTGAACAAGAACAGACATACTTTTTCGGTCTCGAGAGAATTCGTAAGTGGCCAAACGAGGGAGTTGCTTCTCATAGTGATGGCTGGCATGGTGAACACAGTCCTCGGGTGGAGTGTTCTCTGAGGGGCAGGGTCCAACTTTTTCAACCAAGACGCGGAGCGCACCTTCAGTAGGTTCGCCAACATTTGAGAAGGTAGCAGATCGGGTATCATAGGCAAGGTAGGCATCGTTGCAAATAGCGGCAACTTCGGTCATTTGACGAACAGTGTCAGATGAGGAGGCAATGTCTACTACGGGCTTGCCGTTGGCGAAGATGGAGCCTTTAGGAGAAAAGGTGGTTCCCTCGACGTCGAGTTCCGTCAAATCGCTTCCAGACTCGTTCAGGTACACAATCTTGTTGACACTCATCTGGTTCGTCGTCAAAGTGCCGGTCTTGTCGGAGCAAATGACACTACAGCTTCCCAATGTTTCTACCGACGGCAAACTGCGGACAACAGCGTTCTTGGCAGCCATCTTTCGTGTTCCAAGCGCCAAGCAGGTGGTGATGACGACAGCGAGACCTTCGGGAATAGCGGCGACGCCCAGCGACACTGCGATCTTGAGATAGTAAATGGCGCCCTTGGCCCAACTACCGTGGCTGGGGTCGTTGAAGTTGGGAATGTTGATCAACCAAACAAGGATGCAAATCACCGTAATCACCTTGGCCAGGTTATCGCCAAAGTCATTCAGCTTCTGCTTGAGGGGGGTCGGTTCCGAAATCTGGGCTGTAATGCTCTCGTGGATATCTCCGATCGCCGTGCTGGAGCCCGTGAGAGCAACGACAGCTCGAGCGCGACCAGTCACAACAGTCGTACCGGAGAAAAGCATGTTGACCTGATCCTGCAAAACGCAACGATCATCTTGGACCACCATCTCATCATCCTTGCCAACACTCTCGCTTTCTCCAGTCAGAATGGCTTGGTCAACAGCAAAGCTGTTGCTCTCAATGGCGATGACGCGGCAATCGGCAGGAATACGGTCTCCGACAGAAACGGTGACGATGTCACCAGGTACAAGGTCCTCGGCCTTGACACGGGATATATGGCCATTGTTGCGAATGACGTTAGACTCATTGGCGGAGTATTCTTGAAGGGCGGCAATTGCTTTTTCAGCACTGCTTTCTTGCGAGACGCCGACAACGGAATTAAGAATCAAGATTGTCAAAATCTGTCGAGAAATCGCACAATGGTCAGCGGTCTGAGCTTCTGCGTGTGGAAAATAAAAGATTGCCGCCATGTATTGTACTCACGACAGCAGGATCGACGAAAGCGCTCCAACCGCCTTCGTCTTCGAATAGAGCTAGGCCGAAGGAGACGGCGGCGGAACCGAGGAGAATGATGACGAGTTGGTCTTTGAACTGCTCCAAAATGAGCTCCCATAAAGGAGTAGGAGGCTCTTCGGGGATAGCTATTCATCGAGGTCAGATCGAGGTGGCCTCGTGGAGGTTCAATGGCGGGGCAATCTCCAAGCCAGGAGCTGAGTGTCGGTGATTGCTGGCAACTCGCAATTGACGCGGAACGACCGGCATGGCTAGATGTAGCGCAAAAGAAGGGCAAGAATGGAGTTTGCGTACCATTGCGGCCATATTTGTTTCGAAGCTCCTCGACCTGCTTGTCGCTCAAACCATTCTGCTCATCGACGCCGAAGTGAGATAGCACAGTCGCAATGGGACAAGCGAATGCGTTTTCCATCTTGACTTGCTCGATGACGAAACACCGGGAAAGTGGCGGAGGTTCGAAGGGGGACGCGACGAGCCGAGCAGGGATAGGCAGGGGGCGGTTTCCAAAGCTTGACGAGGGACAATGATATCGAGAGATGTTTAAGTGCGGAAGAGTGCGAAGAAGAGTCAGATTAGCAGACTGACATTGTCGATTTGTCAGGTAGAAGGCCCCACGTGGCGTCTTCAAAAAAGCTGAGGAGAGGCAGAAGAAGTGCCTTACAAACCAGCAAACACGACGGTCTAATGCGAATGTGAGTGGGCATCAAAAAGTGTTGTACGGAGTACACACGCATACGTGTTCGTTTGGCGGAAGTGCTAGCCTCTATGAGGCGGAACTTGGAAGTGTCCGATTCTCCAGAGTGGGGCAGATGCTGCCACTTGCTCAGTTGGTCGTTGTTCCAGAAAGGTATGTACTCCGTAGGTACGGAGTACCTACTTCCAGCTTGAGCGTATGTACACTGTACTCCGTACGGAGTAGGCTGCGCCAAACGCGCCGTTCGCCGGAGTACCGCCCAAACAATCTAGGTACATTATACATAGGTACCTAATGTACCGCGCCGCTTGCGTCGCAAGTCGCAACCGCTGCCATGACGTCTTGGCTCACGTCTTGGTCCCCTTTTCCACTTCTCAGGAGAATCAACCCGAGCTCCCGTGTTGAAGTATTGAGGCACCTGTCCAACGGGACTGGCTAGAGAGGTAGAGGTACTCAGTGGCTCTCTGCTTATCATTCATGCACTCATCATCATGATGAGTACCTAGGAGGTATGTAAGGTAGGTATCATGATGTGCTGCCGCACGTGCTAGTCTCCAACTCATCGGGTCTGTCTCACCAACTTCCGTATAGATCAAGCCATGCAAGGGTCTGTCATGCGCATCGTGCCTCTTCAGTCTTCTCACATCGTGACTGCATTCCTGCATGCAGGGCCGGCTTGCACTTACTGTACCATGTATCTCTCAATTGTACATACGATGACCCTTCTCAGAGGGCCGTCTGTTCGAGGTTTCGATTGTCCACTCACGCACCATGCACTCCTTCGGAGGCTGGATCTGCTGTTTTGGGACAAGTCGGACACAACTGAGCCTTCAATCTTTGAAGGATTCGCCTCTATTGACCATCAAATCGGAAAAATACGAGCTCATTTGGTCAGTATTTCGATGCTGTCAGTGATGCGGTGAGGGAGAGGGACAGCAGTGATTCAGGCCCAGGATACTGTTTCCGGTGATACAGGCTTGGTACAAAGAATTGGAATTATTAGGACACCGGAGCACCACTTCAACAGCGTGCATCTCTTCCCCCAACCACACTTGAAGGACGAATGACCATCGGATGAGAGAAAGGGTCGTGGTTTTGAGGAATTGCCAAGTTATTACTAGCAGCAGAAACCCTACTACCTATGATGGCTCCTTCCTCTCTGACACCTGCACGCCGCTCGTATCTGTCAGCTGGTCGCCATCTCGCTGAACTTGACTTCTTCAATATTCGTGATACCCATTTTTGGTTTTGGTACTTGTCCACAATTCCGATTTTGAGTCTCGAGTCTTCTTGGAAGTAAATTCTATCCCTCTTTTGTTTTTTGTTGTCGCAGGTCTTTTCTTGACCTCCCTAAAGGCATGGCAGTGACGGTCTCAGGATTTCATACACCGCACCTCTCTCTGGATGATCATACATCTCCTAACTCTACCTCTCCATCAATAATCAACCGAAGTTCTCTTTCTGTGTTTTCACAATGGGTCGAGTATATGAATCGAGGCTTCTATGGGTATCAGCGGAAGAAAAGTCACTTCAAGTGTTCAATAGCTGCCGATAATGCTACAAACCGCAGAACTCTTCCCACCCCTCAGCTCATCGCTCACGATCCAATTTGCCCGACTTTGTCCGCCCCAAATGATGGTGGATTCGATGGCTGCAACAAGCAAAAGGAGAAATTCACAATACAAAAGTGGATGGGTTCACTTCAGAAACGACCGAGAAAAGGCCCAACTGCAGCACATGACAATAGGATACTCCCTTGGGTCTGGGAATTAGACGCAGAGGCTCGCAGCTCAAAATCTATCTACTCTGCTCACCAGGGGTCGGCCTCGCACTCGTCCTTTCGATTTGTTTCTGCAGTGCGAAGTACGAGCACCAGCATTACGGGGTCAAGGACAGATGCAAATCTATCGCAATGCCCGTCACAACTGGATATTGAGGCTGACCCCTTCCAACTGCCAGACCAGGGATTTCATGACGAAAAAACGACCAGTGTTCCCAAACAAATGGATCGTGCCTCTATTGAACGGTCGATCCAGCGCAGAAAAATCCTACATGAGCTGCTATATACAGAGAAAAGCTACCTTGGTGATATACGCTTTCTTCTTGATGCACGCGCTCCCTACCAACCGGAACGAGTCACGAGCTAATGCCGTTCAAAGGTCTACGTCACTATGCTGGCTTCGCTGCCTTCTTCATACTCGGGACTTCGAAGATCTGTCAATCAGAATCTTTGCGAGATTCTGCAACTCCACGAAGAACTTCTGAGTGAGGTCGGCCGAGCTATCTTCCAGTCAAATGATGAGGAAGTCAGTCAATCTTGCAGCAGCGCAGCACCTGCGAACCCCGTTATGGTCAAACAGCAGTGGATTCAAGGCGGCCAGCGTTCCTGCCTCGACACTGAACGCGCAGCGCACATTGATAATCCGCCAGGATTGTGCGCAGGTCCTCAAATCGTGACCGAGGTCTCGCGTGTTTTCGAAAAGAAGGTATGAATTGCTCGAGTATTGAGGAAAACCGTTTTACGCGGATACTCACATGAATCAGATGAGTCGATTCTTTATATACGAGGAATATGGAGCGAAGTATGACATGATACTTCAAGATATTGCGTCGGTTGGCCAAATGCTACCAGGCTGGGAGTGTAATCAAAGAGGTTTAGAAGCTCTATCAGTACTGCTTCATTCGTCTAATGTACCTGATTGCCATTCAAGGAGAGCTTCTACACTAAAAGATTTATTGGTCAAGGCAAGTGTTCCAGAAAGTTGCCCGAATCCCAAATGGCTTTGGTATTACTATTAACACTTAAGAAGCCAATGCAAAGAGTATGCAAGTATCCCCTGATTTTTGGAGAGCTGCTTAAATACACGCCTGCACTGGACTGTGCGAATGCGCACATGGCTATCAGTAGTGTCTTGTCGCGATTCCGGGAGGCCAATTTCGAGATTAACAGAGTCACGAATGAGCCTTCTATGGCGAGGGTGCTTGCACGCACGTGGTTATTACAAGACCGTCTCGTATTTCCAAACAGGGTATATCTCTTACACTAGAGTCTAGTTGATTCATGTTTCTAACTTAAATACAGAACTTCGACTCAGTATCGAAAGACCTTGTGCGATCTCTTGGACACATTCGACTGTGCGGTACACTTCATGTTTGTTGGCAAAATAACAAGCAAGTTGACGGACAGTATCTTATATGCCTACTTTATCACGACGCATTATGCTTGGCGTACGCAGGCAAGGCGGATCCAATATATGTTTTGAAGGCTTGTATTAGCCTTCACGAAATTGGGATAGAAAATGCCGATAACGGTCGAGGTAACTGAGCAATTATCACTCATCACATTCATCCTTCTTTTGATGTATTGACGCAAATATGATATATCTTCTAGGGCTACAGTGTCACTCTGCGCCTTTCTCCTGGAAAGTTGTTTTTGAATCGAATCAGCGGCTATTTGAAATAATTATGACGGCTTGCAGCCCAAAGGAAGAACTAGAATGGCGCTCACGCTTGAGCTCGCCTCCCATAAAAAAAAAGTCGGAAACCTGTCCTGCATGCCCTTTTCTGGACTTGAATATTACAAGCCTGGGTGCGATGACTTCTCAATCTGGTAAGCGATCCATCTGTCTGCTCTGATATTTCAATGTTGACAGAGACTGCAGGTCCGGCGAAGGCACGGCTGTCTACTCGGAGAGCCACAACGAGCTGCCCCATACCACCATTATACCAGGTCATACTGAAGAATACCAGCGAACGCACAACAAGCAACGGCAGTAACATGACTTCACTAAATATAAGCCGATCGCACTCGCTGTTGTCCACGAGAACACAGGTATCAATTCTGTCGCCTCCAAGGATGGAGCGTGCACGGCTCGAGACACTGCTAGAAGATGTCTGGAGCCGAGAGATTTTGCCCTTTCCTGGTGTTTCTACACGCATTCGGAGCGAGAAGTTTGTCCGGACGTCCGCTTCAACGATGATGAGGAAGCTCAGCGTAATGAGTATTGCGAACTCGCTTGCCAAAAAAACCGAAGGCCTTAGGCAGAGGTTATCATCTGAGGACCCTAATCGCCCAGCTACGACGGAGATGATGGCAGCCAAGGATGCATGGCAACCGGGCTGGTCGAGTAACATGAGTGATAGAATTAGTGACTCGAAGGAACCTGGTGCATGGGCTACGCCCGCGACCAGGTCCTCCTGGTCCCACGACAGGAGGGAATTCCGGCACCGACAAGTTTGATGGGGCAACGTATGTATAATGTGACAACTTACAAGGCTCCTGGGGATCCTCAATCAGTAAAGGCGGCGATAGACGAGACGTTGGTCTAATAAGGGGTGTGCTCGAATATGGTCACATGGTGGGTTGTGTCTCAGAAAGCGGAGCCTCCATTCAGGGTGATCTTGATGCATTGGAACTTGGAAGGTGTATTAAACATGACATACTCTATCTGTGTTTTATCAAGTACATATTCCATACTTACAAAGACGCTGTACATATAGTCCTGTGGAAGGCAGCAAAGAGCACCAACGGTCTTTCCGATATAGAAGCCTGGCCGCAACAAGTCTATGATGGTTTAAATTTGTATTCGCTTGAGGTAAGCCAAGGAAATCACAGTTGAGGCGAGTGCTGGTTCTAATTCTCACCCGGGGAAAGGTCGCAAGGCAGTTCCAGACCCCACAGCGAAGCAATCGCACCTTCTCTACGATTTACAGGCAAAGCAAACAGTCACATAGCGAGAAGCTGAAGAGGAGATCGAGCCGTATGTTGGGATAAGTAATTTGCTTTCGTCAGCATGACCGCATCGCTCCACGTATATGCATACATTTACGCAGACACATCTATCAAGGTATTACTGTTCAGACTCGGCGGTTGCGGCCAACTTCAAGATGGCTTCCACCGCCGGTCAAGGCCATACGCAAGATGTAAGTGTGGCTGTGGCGCCATCCAAGGCGTCGCAAGGCTTGCTGCCCTCGTTGGTGAAATCTGCCGTCGACCAGACCGTCAAAGCTGTCACGACAGTCGTTCGATCCGAGATCCGCGCTTTGCCAAAGCAGATTGTGGCCGCTGTGTTAGCACAGCCAACTACACAACCAGCCGTAGTCGAAGCCCCGACTCGCCGAAGAGAGGCCTCGGATGGTGCAGAGCGAGGCCTATCAAAATCGCAGCAGTTATGGAACGAGGCCTACGATGGCCTGGAAGACTCGGGGGCTACTGCCGGCATCGTCAGTTCGTACGCGGAGACGCTGACAATTGCAATTACCGGCGACGACGAACATAAACCGAAGACGCTGACACATGCGATTACCGGCAACGATGAGGGGAAACCCGACATGAACACGTCCGTTCTTCCCACTGATTTGAAAGATCCGATCAAGCGCCAAGCTCACATGCGGTATCTCGTTATGAAAGGCCGAGACAAGTTTGCCAGTGATTCCAAGATGGCCCAGGCCGTGGGCGATGTAGCCAGCTTTGTTCTTCAAGCCAGAGGAGTCATTGATGTGGCTATCAGGAACGTGCCGCAAGCAGCACTGCCATGGGCTGGTGTGTGTGTTGCTTTACAGGTATGAAGTAAAAATGAACGATGATCCAGGACTTGAGCCGTAACTTTTTCTCCCGCACTGGTGGCTGATCAGGCTGATAGATACTCACGAATCCAGCCAAGGTATCCAGAGCTAATCTGGCGGGTATCACGCACGTAGTCTCTCGGATGGACTGGTATTGCTCTCTGGTAGATCACCTGTTGGATGAAAGGAGCATTGTCGAGGGTCGGGAGCCTGCGAGTATGGTCACGAAACGCCTAGAGACGCTCGTCTTGGACTTATACAAGCATTTATTGCTCTATCAGATGAAGAGTATTAGTTCCTACTACCGGAACTCAGGTCTCACATACCTTCGTGAACTCGCCTCATGGGACTCTTGGGAAGCAGAACTCAAAGCAATTGCGACCGCAGAAGAGGCACTTCGGGCTGCTTCTGTACAGTACAATACTCAGAGTTCACTCCAACAGCTTTCCAGGCTGATGCAAAGTGGTGATAAAATGCAGTCGACCCTGGGAAACATCCATCAGGATCTTCAAGACTTCATTTCTACCCAGAAAGAAAAAGTAGTGAACGACAAGGACTCGGCCTGCCTTCGCGACCTGTTTTTTGTTGACCCAATGAGCGATCTGGATAAACTGGAGATGAAGAAGGAAAGGCTCATGGACATTGCTTCTTCTTGGGTCATGGGCACAAAAGAGTTTAGTTCATTTTCCGACTGGCAGAATGACGAGGTTCGTCGTCGAGTGCTGTGGATAAAGGGAGGTCCGGGGACCGGTAAGACAATGCTTCTAATCGGCATTGTACGCGAGATGTCATCCCGATCAGCTGCATTCGTTCCGAGTGTGTCGTACTACTTCTGCCAAGGCACAGCGGACCAGATGAGGAACAACGCAACCGCAATTGTCCGCGGCTTGCTCTGGATGCTCCTGATCCAGCAACCACGCCTGATCCAGCATTTGCGTTCAAAACATCGTTATGCTGGATCGTCTCTGTTTACGGACTCGAACGCCTTTGGCGCCATGTCTGATGCGCTGGAGAGCATGCTCAAGGACCCTGCAATGACGCCCACATGCTTTGTGGTGGATGCCCTGGATGAGTGCGATGAAAGCGTGCATGACATGTTTCAGCTCATCTGTAAATCATTGCGCGTGTCGAAAAAGGTAAGGTGGCTGGTTTCTAGCAGGCCAGGGCTCGACTTGATGAACGCAGACGTCAAGGAGGCCGTCGTCGAGCTGGAGGCACAGAGATTGCAGGGGCCAGTGCATGCCTATATCACGGAAAAGCTTTCTGAATTGGTTGAAATAAACAGGCCAGGCTACGACGACGCATCTCTGCTACTGGAACTGTCTGACGGACTTTGCGAGCGAGCTTCTAATACCTTCTTGTGGGCTGCGCTTGCGCTCAGGGAGCTCCAAGGACTTGACGGTAAAGAGGCGGTGGCAGCCATCAAGAAGCTGCCCGAAGGCCTACCAGCTTTGTACGGTTACATGATGGCCAAGATAGATGCGCTTGGTGGCCAGCAGCGAAATCGGTGCAGAAATGCCGTCGCAGCCGTTTATCTTGCCCATAGGCCCCTGACCTTGAGAGAGCTCGGCATCGTCGCAGGCTTAGGTTCCCCTATCAAACCTTTACACGTTGTTCAAGCGTGCGGCTCCCTGCTTGCCATGACGGGTGATTTTGTCTCCCTTGTGCATCAGTCTGCCAGGGACTATTTGCGCGAAAAGTATAGCGGTATGCTTGCGCGAGGCGAGTCCGTCATGAGCCACCAAGTCGTCGCTCGTCTCTCGATCCGCGAGTTGCAGCATACTCTCAAGCAAAACATGTACCGCCTGCCAGGGAACGGGTACTTCCCCAGGTCGCTTGGTGATTGCATCAACGGGTCCGACAATGACCCTCTAGCTAGCATAGCCTATTCCAGCACATTCTGGATACATCATCTCTGTGATGCCAGTGGCACAAATGCGACATCAGAGCTCATCACACCGCAAGAGGTCCTCGCGTTCCTGAGAAAGTATTTCCTCCGCTGGGTCGAAAGCTTGTCGCTTCTTGGAAAGCTTTCGGAGGGACTCGAGTCGATCAGAACACTCATCGCACAGGTAAGTTGATCCAATGAACAGTATCCCATCTAGAAAAGTACGGTGACTCACTCGTGTTCTGTTGTTAGCCGCGTTTTCGGTCCTCTGTTCCACTGCATAAGTATTTGGAGGATGCTGAAAGGTTTCTTATGACGCATCAATCGACTATCAAGGCGGCAGCTCTGCAGACATATGGTACTGCTTTACTCTTCAGCCCGCGTGACAGCCATGTTCGAAGGTTTGGATGGGATGAGCGCTTGGGCTTCGTCCGTGGCATGGTCACCACGATTCAAACAGGCGACGCCAATACCCGCACCCTCGACGGCCATTACGGTTCTGTCACGGCACTGGCATTCTCCGAGGACGGCCACTTTTTCTCCACGGGAACCGAAGGTTCTGTAACGATTTGGGATACCAAGACGTGGACCACGGCTTGCACCATCTTTCTTCCTGACTCGATTGGCGTTGCGGAAGAGCTCAGCTTTTCTGCCGATTCGACATCAATATTAGCCGTCTATGGTGATACCTTACACATCTGTGATCTGGAGACCAAGACCCAAATACGCACAATCACCCATCCCGAGAGATGCAAGATTTCCTGCGCAAACTTTCATTCAGACAACAAGAGTGTAGTCATTGTCCTCTACAATGCCACTGTTCACATGTGGGACGCAGCCACGGACAGTATCCACCAGATCTTCACAGCCAGCGGCGAGACCAAGAGCATTATTGCCTTATCGCCAGACAACAGTGTCTTGGCTGTATCGTTTCTCGAGAATCTGATTGGCGTGTGGGACGTTGCTGCCGGCACAGGTCATAGTGCTCGGGTACTCAAACGGGATGGCGAGGCTTTCCGCGACTTCACTTTCGCAGCTGATAGCAAGACGCTTGGCTCTATTTCCACGGATGGCACAATCTGCTTGTGGGATATTGAGAGTGGAACTTGCAAGCGAAGTTTCAGCCCGGGTTGGAACAACTGGCCCACGATTGCCTTGTCGCCGGACCTCAAGACCATCGCCATGGGTGGCTTGGAGGACACTACTCGTCTGCTGGACACCAAAGACTGGAGTCAGAAAGATGAAGCGCAAAGCCACCGCAGCCGAATAGCAGACGTGGTAATCTCTCCGGACAAGACCTTGGCAGCGACGGCTTCTCATGATGGAGAGGTTCGAACCTGGGACATTGAACGAGGCGAGTGCCTGAATCGCTTCATCGGGCACAAAGACGATGTCAATTCTGTTGCGTTTTCCCCGGATGGGCAAACATTAGTATCCGGGTCAAGCGATGAGACTGTGCGATTATGGAACGTCGAGCCTGCTAAATGTCTCCAGACCTGGAACGGCCATTCCTCAGTGGTTCAACGCGTTGCCTTTTCGCCAGACGGCAAGATAGTTGCCTCCTTCTCTGACGACGAGACCGTCCGGCTGTGGACCGTGGACGGCGGTTCTAGCTTCTCCATCAGAGGACAAAGCGAAGTCCACTCCTGCATCGCCTTTTCTAACGACAGCACAACTCTGGCATCCGTCGATAACACCGGCTCTGTGGCCCTCTGGGACACCACGAGCGGGAAGCAAACGCACCTCTTCAGAAAAGAAGACACAGTCGAGCCTCTGGCCCTTGTCTTCACCCCGGACGACTCCGCCGTCATGATGGGAACCAGCAGCGGCTGCATTTACGCCCTGGACAAGGCCTCCCTGTCGCGCCGCAGAGTCGCCAACCAGCAGCAGTGGTTTTCGCACATGGCCATCGCAGAAGACGGCTCCACGCTCGTCACAACTGCAGGGTCTGTCGCCATCAACGCCTCGGAGGAATTGGCCCTCAACAAGAAGATCCCACCCAATACATTGTTCGTCTATAAGCCCGTCTCTTTTCCTGGCATGGAGGCCGAGGCACGACTGGGAGATGTATGGATTGAAGGACGGGGTGTGTTGATGTTATTGCCGGGGAGCTATGCGTCGAACGTGCTGGCTGTGTGTGAGGATGTTGTAATTCTGGGGCATGCGTCTGGTAAGGTGACGTTTTTGTATTTTGATATGCCGAGGTTTCCGGAGATGTATTCTTTGTAAGATTGGGCCAAGGAGGGTTTATTGAAGAGGATTGGAGGTGGTACATATGTATGCGGTGAAGGGGAAGGGGTCCTCTACCGTGTACACCAATATTGAGGCAAAAAACCCTCATAACGCCACATCGGGCCCGTTCTTGACTATCACACGCAATGACTTCACTTGTGTGTATTCAGGCCAATTCACATGCTAAAGTAGAAACACGCATGGAGTGCAATCTGTAGAGTTTCAATAAAACAATCAAATGACCGAATAGTGTACCACCCACTAGAGGCCATCACTGCCTCTCGATATATGTCCGTAGATACACTCCCCCTTCTTTGCCAGCGCACAGGAGATGCGTGCCCAGCTGTAAACGGTATTCGGCAACCTCTGACGCATCAATCACAGCCAGCCAGGCCCTTTCAAGCCTGAGATTCGACATCAGGCGTGACGACATCAATGTCTTCATAGCCAAAGCGAACGCACTGGCCGACAAGACTAAGATTGGGCCGTCGGAGCGTAAGCGTAGGTACGCTCTTTAACTGCCTACCTGCCTGCCAGTGGCCACCTGGTTTTGATATCACAGGCCAACTACGACTACGCCTGACGATTCAGAACAGCAACGAATCGTATGAGAACTTCACACGCTCGTCGACGGCCGCCGTTGTCAACAGAGCGAAGCGCTACGAGTTTCGCAAGAAGACCAGCGAGACCTCCTGTTGCGCTACACTCCCGAGCTTGTTTGGTGTCGAAGATGGCTTTCGATATTGTTGGCCTGCCAGCCGAGGTTTCGGAGCAGACTTCCCGTCGGGGTGTCCCGAGGGTCTGTGGCGCTCCGATCTGAGGGAGCTTGGGTCTCGCTGGTCTTCTTCCTAATAAACTCGTAGGCTGTACCTAGTCCTCCTTTGTGCTGACAAGGGCGGCCGTCAACGATCTGGAGCTGGATCTTCTCAGTCATCGAGCATCGAGCATATCCAATGACAGCAAGTCCTACCGCAATGAGCGGGCATGGATGACCTTGATTTTCAGCCGAGTGACCGAGACTTTCCAGGCGCTGCTGAAGTCTCGGAGACTTGGTATGTATATGTCAGAATATACCCTTTATGCCAGCGCCCAGGAGATGCTGGCCCGATTTGGGGGCGGTATTCCGTGACCCACATGCTTCAACCATGAAGCATCTCCTCTCCTGGGCGCTGACCGTGATAGATGACAGACAGGGGGGGGGGGGGGGGGGGGGG